>CM060632.1:682500-685000 GCA_030578275.1 Meda fulgida | reverse complement strand
ACAGTGATTATTACATACCACAATATAGTAATGCAATCTATAAAGCTACTTTGAAGCGACGTGTATTACACAGATAAACTGACTTGGCTTGAAAGGCATTGAGGAATGGGATAGGATCACAGCACCGGCTCTGATTGTCTGGCCATCGATGTTTAAACCCAAACTTCCAGTGTACTGGACCATCTTCTTGTTCAGGGAAAGGGAAAATTATATTGCAAGCTCACACACGACTGAAACACAGAATAAAAGGAGCCTTGCAAATTAATTGCAAATCATTGCTTCTAAAAATCTGTTGCAGCAATTAATTATATTTTTGTATTTTCTCTATTTTATTTATGTTTTGCTATTCTTTATTTTTGTTTGCATGCAAAAAATATTTTTCTCTCTCTATGCTCTATTTTTAATTTTGCAATTCTTTATTTTTGTTTGAAAAAAAATACAATTTCTTTGCTCAATACTTTATTTTTCTTTTGCAAAACTTTGTTTCGCAAGTATAAGCTATGTGGTATAGAATTCACTCCATACCAGATGTCTTATCGTTGTGCGCATGCGCATCAAACAGGGATTTGGGAGAGTCAATCACGTCTTCAGTGCTGGAAATCTGAATCATTTTAGCCAATCGGTTCGTTCGGACGGTTCGTTTCAATGAACTGGTTCACAGTTCATTGAAACCAATGTTGTGTTGTTCAACAACATTATTATTATTATGAACATAATTAAAAACTCATAACCAATAAAAAAATAATGCTAAATATTAAAGGTATTATTTCCAAAATTATGAATATGATTTTAATCTCACCTAAACAAAGTGACCTACAAACGCTTCGCAAATCGGTTCGCCCGAATCATTCAAACGAATCGGTTCAAAACAAAGAGTTGTTCGCGAATCGGGCATCGCAACCTCGAGCGTATAACGGGATCTGGACCGAACAGGGCGATGCCTCGGAGAGAAAACCGAAACAGAATGATGAAGCTGATCACGGAAAACGGTTGTACCGCATCGTACTGTATTTAAACGCGCGACAGAGACTGACATCTGTGTAGTGACGTCAGAGGAGCGTCTGTAGCCTCATTGTCTTGTAATGTTTCTGATTCCTGTAACATATACCGGTATTTAACTCATCCACGTGACCTGTATTCTCCGTGTTGCGTTTAAATCTTGACTTTAAGATGCAATGCTGTTTATTTCTCGTCTAACACGATGGTTTCTGTACAACATCAGTGTGTGACGATCAGCATATAGTCAGTATAATGGGATTTCAGGACTGATTTCAGATTTGTATATTAATGTAAGTATTATGCTGGCTGATATATGTTGACGAGTTTTGGCTGGGGGTCAGTGTTGGTTCGGACACCCCAGCTGGACCCACAGGTTAGACTCAGAACCTTCTCTCACAGTGAGGAACAACAATCCTTACAGTAGCATTAACAGAACGCTCAGCTATCTGGTCTTTAATAATGTTCTCAAAACATTAGCACAGAAACATTATTTATATCATTCATAGAACCTTTTTTTCTAAAAATAAATGTTTTTCTAAATGTCTCTACTTGTTTCAGAACGTTAAAAGAACTTTAAAACGCAACATTCCAATAATGTTAGCAAAGTTGTAATAAAGTAAGGATTAACGGCCATAAAACCATTTTTTTTAAAACATTCAGAAGGTTTTCATAGCGTAATGGGAAGTTTAACAGATCGCGGTTAGCCTTTATTCAGTCAGCGGGGTCATAAACTAGTGTTCTGATACCGTGTGATCTCGGCCCATGCCGGTGTCGTGCTGCGGGGCGCTGGGGCCCGGCTCGTCCCCCAGGAGAAGCGTCCCGGGCCCGGCCGGGGTCAGGGCTTGTCTGGGCCAGCCGAGCGCCTCTGACGGGCTGAAGATGCTGCGCTCCTCCTTCAGTCTGGAGGGAGTAGAGGAGCGGGACGAGGAACAGGAGGAGGACGGAGAGGACCAGAGGGACGGCGGGATCCCCTTCATCATCAACAGGGGGGGTCTGCCTGTGAACCCGGACACCTGGGAGCAGATGTGGCATCACGTGACCCGCATACATCCAGACGGAGGAGCACTGGGCGGGCGGATCCGGGGAACCAGCGACCTGCCCAAGGTACAGCTCTCACAGACACCAGAACCCTCAGAGCACCGGCACTGTTCTGCCCATCTGCACACAGGGTTAGCATGTTCTGCCCATCCGCACACAGGGTTAGCATGTTCTGCCCCTCCGCACTCAGGGTTAGCATGTTCTGCCCCGTTCTGCCCATCCGCACACAGGGTTAGCATGATCTGCCCATCCGCACACAGGGTTAGCATGATCTGCCCATCCGCACACAGGGTTAGCATGATCTGCCCATCCGCACACAGGGTTAGCATGATCTGCCCATCCGCACACAGGGTTAGCATGATCTGCCCATCCGCACACAGGGTTAGCATGATCTGCCCATCCGCACACAGGGTTAGCATGTTCTGCCCATCCGCACACAGGGTTAGCATGTTCTGCCCCTCCG
>CM060632.1:520000-680000 GCA_030578275.1 Meda fulgida | reverse complement strand
ATGGTGATGGTGATGATGATGATGATGGTTATGATGATGATGGTTATGATGATGATTATGATGACGATGATGATGAGGATGATGGTGATGATGATGATGGTGATGATGATGATGATGGTGATGATGATGATGATGATGATGGTGATGATGATTATGGTGATGGAGATGGTGATGATGATGATGGTGATGATTATGATGATGATGATGATGATGATGGTGATGATGAGGATGGTGATGATGGTGATGATGATGATGATGATGATGATGATGGTGATGGTGATGATGATGATGATGATGGTGATGATGAGGCAGTGTTAATTTTGACAGCAAATTTTGATTTAGTTTTAGTCAGTCTTTTGACTAAAATGCCATTTAGTTTTAGTCATCTAAATTATTTTAGTTTTAGTTGACGAAATACTATAAGATTTTAGTCGACTTAATCTACAGTAGATTTAGTCGACTAAAATATTATGGGTTTAGTTAAATTGTAATGTATTAATTTAGAATTCCTCTAAAATGTCCAAACCCATATACTCCGGGTGTCAGGGCTCACAGAATGAAGAGACTGGATGGTAAGTATTTAACGTTTATTTGTACAGATGGAAACTCAATCGGAGATAACAGGAAAGGATCAAATGACTTAGAAACATTAAACAGGCTTAGCTGAAAGATAATTTCCTTTTCTCTCTTGCAGATGGGTAGGAAGCAGTCACACTGGAGATGGATGGAAACGGAAGGATCGGGAAGCTGGTAAGTAGCAGGTTGCTTTGAAGGAGAGTCTGTGATCCATGTATAGACGAGACCAGACAAGTGACTGCAGTGAAGGTGAGTGCTTTATAGTGCATGTGGGTGATGGGACACAGGTGACGGTGATTAGTAATCAGTGGATTGTGAACGGGGGAGTGTCCGACTGGGTGATTGGGAATGAGTGGGCGGCGATGGCGATCGTGACGTGGATGGAATCCTGACAGTACCCCCCCCCCCCCTCCCGAAGCGGCTCTTGATGCCAGAGAGGAGCACTGCTGGCGGCGAGGTCTACCATGACCCCTGGGAGCGGGACGATCCGGATGATCATTGTGGAATTGGACGAGAAGGGCAGGGTCCAAGATGTCGTCACGCAAGACCCAAGATCGTTCCTCTGGCCCGTAGTCCTCCCAATCGACCAGATACTCCAGCCTGGGACCTCGCCGCCGGGAATCCAGGATGGAGCGGACTCTGTAGATTGGTTCTTCCTTGACGGGAGGAAGTACGTCCGTGGGAGGATTATCTGCGGGAACAGGAGTGACAGGGTCAGTGAAGGGTTTGAGTAAGGACACATGGAACGAAGGAGAGATTCTGTAATGACGGGGAAGATTGAGCCTGTAGGTGACTTCGTTCAACTGCCTCTGGATGGTGAAAGGTCCAATGAATCGAGGACTCAACTTACGGCAAGGCAGACGGAGACGAATGTCCCGAGTCGACAACCATACCTTCTGACCTGGTAGATATAAGGGAGTGTCGAGTCGGTGACGGTCAGCTTGTTCCTTGTGTCTCCGAACTGCCTGTTGTAGATGCACGTGAGCTGAGTCCCATACCCCCTCGCTCTGATGGAACCAGAAGTCGACAGCTGGAACCTCCGAGGGCTCACCCGACCAGGGAAAGAGTGGAGGCTGGTATCCAAGGACACACTGGAAGGGGGTGAGCCCGGTGGAGTTCTACCGCAGTGAGTTTTGAGCGTACTCCGCCCAGGGGAGGAAACGGTTCCAGCTGTCTTGGTACTGGTGGCAGTATGTCCGCAGGTAACGACCGATCTCCTGGATCTTACGCTCAGTCTGGCCATTAGACTGCGGATGGTAACCGGAAGAAAGGCTAATGGTGACCCCGAGGAGTCTGAAGAAGGCCTGCCACACACGTGAGATAAACTGAGGACCCCGGTCTGAGACGATATCTTCAGGGAGACCGAAGTTCCGGAAGACATGTAGGGAGTCTAGGTAAGGGGATCAGCTTACATCCTTTAGAGAATCGATCCACTACCACGAAAACACAGGTGAAGCCTTCAGAATTGGGTAGGTCGGTCATGAAATCAATCCCGATGTGTGACCATGATCGTCTGGGAATCGACAAGGGCACCAGTTTACCTTCCGGAAGTCTCCTAGGTGTGTTGCTAAAGGCACAGACTGAGCAACCGCGGACAAACCTGGAGACATCTCTGGCGATGGATGGCCACCAGTACCGTTGACTGAGGAGCGAGAGGGTACGCTTGCTACCCGGATGTCCAGAGCCCGGAACTGAGTGAGCTGAGTCCAGAAGGGGAGTCCTAAGATGAGGTGATACGAAGATACACCCTTCTGGACCTCCCGGCGGAACGGGTTGGTGAGCAATTTCCTGGTTGATCTGCTGGTAAATTTTCCAGACGATGGGACTGAGGATTACGGCTGGAGGGAGGATAGGTTCCGAACGAACATCTTCCAAGGAGGGATGATGGAGTCGGGACAAGGCGTCTGCCTTACAATTCTTGCTGCCTGGACGATAGGACACTGTGAAGTTGAAGCGAGTGAAAAACAGAGCCCAGCGGGCCTGTCGGGGATTCAGTCTCTTAGCTTCGCGGAGATACTCCAAATTTCGGTGATCAGTGATGACAGTGAATTGGTGAGTCGCTCCCTCCAGCCAGTGCCTCCACTCCTCGAGGGCCAGTTTGATAGCCAACAGTTCCCGGTTGCCGATGTCATAATTCCGCTCCGCCGGGGACCGCTTCCTCGAGAAGAAGGCGCATGGAATGAGTTTGGATGGCTCACCCTGCCGCTGAGATAATACTGCTCCCACTCCTGTGGAAGATGCGTCCACTTCGACCACAAACGGGAGGTCCGGATTGGGATGGCTGAGAATGGGAGCAGTAGTGAAGGTCTCCTTCAGGCGCTGGAAGGCCTGGACAGCATCAGAGGACAAGGACAGAGACTTGGGCCGGCCTTTGAGAGCAGAGGTGAGAGGAGCACTGATCAGACTGTAGTTACGGATGAATCTTCGATAGAAGTTTGCGAAGCGAAGGAAGCGCTGGAGTTCTTTTATGGAGTTGGGTTGTGGCCAGTCTTGGATGGATTCCACCTTCCTCTGGTCCATTTCTACCACGCGTTGGGAGATCACGCACCCCAGGAAGTGGACGGTGGAGGTGTGGAACTCGCATTTCTCCAACTTCAAGTACAACTGATGTTCTCTTAACTTTTCCAGGACTTTAATGACATGTTGACGATGTTCCGCCAGGGATGAAGAGTATATGAGGATGTCATCAATATAGACTAACACAAAGCGATTGAGGAACTCACGGAGGACTTCATTCATGTATCCCTGAAAGACGGCAGGAGCGTTGGCCAATCCGAAGGGCATAACTTGATATTCGTAGTGGCCCGTAGGGGTCACAAAGGCGGTCTTCCACTCGTCCCCTCGCCGAATACGGATCAGGTTGTATGCACTTCTTAAGTCAAATTTCGAGAAAATGCGAGCTCCACGTAGCTGTTCCAGAGCGGCAGGGACCAGAGGAAGGGGATAACTAAATTTGATGGTTTGGGAATTGAGGTGACGATAGTCGTTGCACGGCCGCAAGCCTCTGTCCTTCTTGGCCAAGAAGAAGAAACTCGAAGCGGCAGGGGAGGTCGATGGTCGAATGAAGTGTTGGTTAAGTGCTTCTTCCACATACTCCTCCATGGCCTTCTGTTCCGGGATGGACAGAGGGTAGATACGACCTTTGCGAAGGGTAGCTCCGGGTAGCAAGTCGATTGCGCAGTCCCATGGCCGGTGCGGTGGTAACTTGGTTGCCAGTTGCTTGCTGAAGACATCCTGGAACGCCCGGTACTCCACTGGGATCTCGACCTGGCTCTGGATCTCTGGTCTTTCCACTGATGTAGAGCAGACTGGAATCTCTGATTCGCCCGTTACTGGCGTGGACTGAAGAGAAGGGCTTTTCTGAACGGAACCGAGACAGGAATGATGACAGTTATCACCCCACTGAAGTACTTCTCTGGTTGCCCAGTGGAGTACTGGCTTATGTTGGATTAGCCACGGGCGTCCCAGGATAATGTCTGCAGTGGACTCCTCCAGCACCATAAAAGAGATTTCCTCTGAGTGTAAGCAACCTATTCGAAGAATGAGGGTGGGTGTGAAGTGGCGAATACGACCTCTTCCTAATGGCTTGCCTTGTATGGTATGGATGTGCAGGTCTTGGGATAAGCGCCGGTGACGGATGTTCAGCTTTTGAAAGAAGAGACTGGAGATGAAGTTCCCCGCGGAACCGGAGTCAACAAGGGCTTGCGCTGGGAGACAGACACGAGGGGTCAGAATATGCACACTGGTACGTATCAAACGTTCTACCCTCGGAGCAAGTTGGATGACACTTACCGCTTGACGCGGTGGACGCACTGGGCAGGAACTGATGAGGTGCTTGTCGGAGGCGCAGTAGAGGCAGAGAGAATGTTGTACTCGACGTTGTCTCTCCGCTGCGGATAGATGTGGGGAGTCCACTTCCATTGGTATGGGTGCTGAAGGGGTGACGGATGGAGCTGGAGGCGGAGAACTTACAGTGGGTTCGCTCACGGTGCAGGCAGTGAGACGCTGAGAAATCCGAAGCGTTAGTTGGATCAAGTTTTCCAGACCCGCGCTGTCATCATATACAACCAGCTGATGGCGCATCCTCGAGTTTAAGCCATGACGGAAGGCGGAGATCAAAGCACTCTCGTTCCAGCCGCAGGAAGCGGCGAGAGTGCGAAACTGCAGGGCATATGCGCTTACAGATGAATTACCTTGACGAAGATTGAATAGATGGTCATGAATGGACAGCTTGGACACGGCTTGCTCAAATACCTCTCTGAAGTGCTGTTTGAAGGAATTAAAAGACTTCATCACAGGTGAATTAGAATCCCACAATGACCTTGCCCAACGAAGCGCTGGACCGGACAGCAAGGAAATCAGGAATGCCACACGGGCTTCGTCAGTGCGGAACTGATGCTCATTCATAGTGATGTATAGCGATACTTGCAATAGAAACCCACTGCAGTTCTCCGCCTCTCCAGAGAAGGTCGCTGGCCGGGCCATGGGACTCACGGAGGCAGTGAACGAAGCAGCAGGTGATTGCGGAAGTGATGGTGGTGTATTGAACGCTGCATCTGCTGGTGGTTGACCGAGAGGAAGATTTTCTTCAGGCTCCGGTTGATTCTGCATCTTCTATGGTCTGGTCTTCTGTCAGGGCTCACAGAAGGAACAGACTGGATGGTAAGTATTTAACGTTTATTTGTGCAGATGGAAACTCAATCGGAGATAACAGGAAAGGATCAAATGACTTAGAAACATTAAACAGGCTTAGCTGAAAGATAATTTCCTTTTCTCTCTTGCAGATGGGTAGAAAGCTGGAGATGGATGGAAACGGAAGGATCGGGAAGCTGGTAAGTAGCAGGTTGGTTTGAAGGAGAGTCTGTGATCCATGTATAGACGAGACCAGACAAGTGACTGAAGTGAAGGTGAGTGCTTTATAGTGCATGTGGGTGATGGGACACAGGTGACGGTGATTAGTAATCAGGTGATTATGAATGGGGGAGTGTCCGACTGGGTGATGGGGAATGAGTGGGCGGCGATGGCGATCGTGACGTGGATGGAATCCTGACACCCGGAGAAAACATTTATTAACCTATTAATATGAATGATTTTTAGGTTGATGATGATGATTATGATGATGATGGTGATGATGATGATGGTGATGGTGATGATGATGAGGATGGTGATCCTCATCATGATGAGGATCACCATCACATCACCATCCATCATCATGACCTCATCGCCATCATCATCATCATCACCATCATCATCATCATCATCACCATCAACATCATCACCATCACCATCCTCATCACAGTGTTAAATTCGTTGACGAAAATAATGACGAAAATTATTCGTCAAAGACATTTTTTCACAGACGAAAACGAGACGATAACTAAATAAAACCTAAAAGATGATGAGGATGATGATGATGATGGTGATGATGGTGATGATGTTGATGGTGATGATGATGGTGATGATGATGATGATGATGATGATGATGGTGATGATGAGGATGGTGATGATGATGATGATGGTGATGATGATGGTGATGATGATGATGAAGATGATGGTGATGGTGATTATGATGATGATGGTCATCACGATAACTAAATAAAACCTAGAGGATGATGAGGAGTTGAGATTAATGAGATTAAGTTGCACTGATGGAGCCGAGTATGGCTGCTGCGTTGCGAGCTCCGTCACAACATTGTAGTTTTTTGTTTGTTCTGTTTACAGTTTTTTTGTTTTTTGTCTTGGATGTTGTCTGTCTTATCACGTACGACATACAAACACTTTTGGACATTGGTTCGGCAATCAAACACCGAAAACCGGACTTTAATCTCTTTAACAACGACCCACTGTCTGCAAACAAGGCAACGGAGCCCTTTGTCTGGGCGGCCCGGCCGCTGAAACGCAGGCGGAGAAGGGGAAGAAGAGCCGGCGTTCTCGTTAGAGTAAGACGGCGTGCAAATCGATCCCTGCTTCCCAGTATTCTACTTGCAAACGTTCAGTCTCTAGACAACAAACTCTGTGAGCTGAGAGCGCGGATCTCTTTCCAAAGGGAGACGAGGGACTGCTGCATTATCTGCTTTACAGAAACTTGGATGTCTGCTGAGATTCCAGACTCGGCCATCGAAACCGCTGGCTTCTCCGTGCATCGAGTGGACCGAGTTAAAGACCTCTCAGGTAAAAGCAGAGGCGGAGGTGTATGTTTTTTGATTAACAAATCCTGGTGTGATCAAAGGAACGTACATTCAAGTCTTTCTGCTCTCCTGATCTGGAATTTCTCATGCTTCTGTGTCGACCATTCTGGCTACCGAGGGAATTCACAGCGGTCATTATCACGGCTGTGTACATTCCCCCACAAGCCGACACAGACCAGGCACTAAAGGAGCTGTATAGGGGAATAAGCGAGCAGGAAACCGCGCACCCTGAGGCTGCATTCATTGTGTCTGGGGACTTCAACAAAGCTAACTTTAAGAAAATAACACCAAAATACCACCAACACATACACTTTAACACACGAGGAGACCGGGTTTTGGATCATTGCTACTCCCCCTTCAGGAATGGCTACAAATCCCTCCCACGGCCACCGTTTGGCAAATCGGACCACTCTTCCGTTCTCCTTCTGCCCGCTTACAGGCAGAAACTGAAACGGGAAACACCCGCCCTCAGATCGATCCAGTGCTGGTCGGACCAATCAGACTCTACGCTACAGGACTGTTTTGATCACGCGGACTGGGAGATGTTCCGGTCGGTCTCTGATGACGACATCGAGGCTTATGCTGATAGCGTAACCTGTTTCATCAGGAAGTGCGTAGATGACGTTGTTCCGACCAAAACAATACGGATGTACCCGAACCAGAAACCATGGATTAACAGTGATGTTCGTGCAGCACTCAATGCGCGCACCTCAGCTTTTAATTCCGGGAGCGCGGAGGAGCATAAACAAGCAAGTTATGCCCTCCGAAAAACTATCAGAGCAGCAAAACGCTAATATAGGGACAAGACTGAAGATCAGTTTAACACCACCGACTCTAGAAGCATGTGGAAGGGAATTAACACCATCATGGACTACAAAGGGAATACAAAATCCATTGTAAACAACGCTGCCTCTCTCCCAGATGAGCTAAACACTTTTTATGCTCGTTTTGAGGGAACTAACACCCCCCTCGCGGTGAGAGTGCCCGCGGCTGAAGCAACAGAGGTTAGTTCACTCTCCATCTCTGTAGCGGACGTAACCCGATCTTTCCGTCGGGTGAACATTCGTAAAGCCGCGGGTCCAGACGGCATACCGGGGCGTGTCATTAGAATGTGCGCGAAGCAACTGGCTGGTGTTTTTACGGACACTTTCAATCTGTCCCTCTCCCTGTCTGTAGTCCCCACATGCTTTAAAACGTCCACCATTGTCCCTATACCAAAGCAGTCAAACATCACCTGCTTAAATGACTGGCGTCCTGTTGCTCTGACCCCCATCATCAGTAAATGCTTTGAGAGACTAGTCAGAGATTACATCTGCTCTGTTCTACCTCCCTCACTGGACCCACTGCAGTTTGCATACTGCAATAACCGCTCCACTGATGATGCTATTGCATCAACAATACACACTGCTCTCTCCCACCTGGAAAAGAGGAACACATATGTGAGAATGCTGTTTGTAGACTACAGCTCAGCATTCAACACCATAGTGCCCTCCTTGCTTGATGTGAAACTCCGGGCTCTGGGCTTAAACAGCTTGCTGTGCATCTGTCAAACAGATGCCAGGTGGTCAGAATGGGCAGCAACATCTCTTCATCACTGACTCTCAACACTGGAGCCCCTCAGGGCTGTGTTCTCAGCTCACTCTTGTACTCCTTGTACACAAGCGACTGCGTGGCAATTCACAGCTCCAACAAAATCATCAAGTTTGCTGATGACACGACGGTGGTAGGTCTGATCACCGACAATGATGAAAAGGTCTACAGAGAGGAGGTGCTCACTCTGACACACTGGTGTCAGGAAAACAACCTCTCCCTCAACATCAGCAAAACCAAGGAGCTAGTGGTCGACTTCAGGAAGAACGACAGAGAACACAGCCCCATCACCATCAATGGAGCTCCGGTGGAGAGAGTCAACTGCTTCAAGTTCCTCGGTGTCCACATCACAGAGGAACTCACATGGTCCGTCCACACTGGGGCCGTCGTGAAGAAGGCTCATCAGCGCCTCTTCTTCCTAAGACGGCTGAGGAAGTTCGGAATGAAACGCCGCATCCTCACACAGTTCTACACCGGCACCGTCGAGAGCATCCTGACTGGCTGCATCACTGCCTGGTATGGCAACACCACCGCTCGCAACCGCAAAGACCTGCGAAGGGTGGTGCGCACTGCCAGCCGCGTCATCGGGGGTGAGCTTCCCTCCCTCCAGGATATATATGCCAGGCGGTGTGTAAAGAAAGCTCGGAGGATCATCAGAGACTCTAGCCATCCGAGCCATGGGCTGCTCTCACTGCTACCATCAGGCCGGCGGTACCGCAGCATCAGCACACACACCAGCCGACTCCGGAACAGCTTCTTCCCCCATGCAATTAGACTTCTAAACTCTTGATCCCTCATGGTCAACAACCATAACAGTCTACTGTCAACACAGCACAACATAACCTACTGTAACTACATACAGTCGTGCTCAGAATTAATGGTACCCCTGGTAAATATGATGAAAAATGGCTGTAAAAAATAATTCTGCATCGTTTATCCTTTTGATATTTCATTCAAAAAATTGGCAGAAATCGAACCTTTCATTGAAGTAAAATAATTGACAGTGGAGGGGAAATCACATTATGAAATAAATGTTTTTCTCCAAAACAAGTTGGCCACAATTATTGGTACCCCTAGAATTGTTTACGAGTAAAATATCTCTTAAGTATATTCCCATTCATATTTACCTTTTTTTGCACACCAGGGTGACTAGGAACATGAAATTGTCCAGCCATGACTTCTGGTTTTACAAGAGTTTAAATATGGGGAACAACAAAGGCCAAATTCCCTTAATCATCCATTACAATGAGTAAAACCAAAGAATATAGTTCTGATGTGCATCAAAAGATTGTTGAGCATCACAAAATAGAAAGTGGCTGTAAGAAAATAGCTAAAGCATTGAAAATCCCCATTTTGACCATCAGGGCAATAATTAAGCACTTCCAATCAACTAAAGATGTTACAAATCTGCCAGGAAGTGGACGTGTGTCTATATTGTCTTAATGCATGGTGAGGATGAAAGTTTGAGTGGCCAAAGACTCTTCAAGGATCACAGATGGAGAATTGCAGAGATTAGTTGAGTCTTGGGTTCAGAAAGCCTATTAAAAAAAAATTGAACAACCCCTACATCACCACATGTTGTTTGGGAGGTTTTCAAGAAAAATCCTCCTTGCTCATCCAAAAACAAACCCCAGCAAATTCAGTTGTCAGACATGACTGGACCTTCAAACAGCACAGGGTTCTGTGGTCAGATGAAACTAACAAATAGCTTTTTGGCAGCAAACATGCAAGATGGGTTTGGTGCACACAAGGATAAAAAGTACCCCATGTGTACAATTTAATATACCATCTTTAATGTTGTGGTCATATTTTTCTGCTGGAGGTCCTGGACTTCTTGTTCAGATACATGCATGGCATCGTGGATTCTATCAAATACCAACAGATCAAAAATCTAAACCTGACAGCCTCTGCTAGAAATCTTATAATGGGCCGTGGTTGGATCTTCCATCAGGACAACGATCCAAAACAAACATCAAAATCAACACAAAAATGTGTTAAGTAGCACAACATGAAGCTTCTGCCATGACCGTCCCAGACCTGATGAGTGGAGTGAACTGAAGAGAAGAAGCACCAACATGGATCTGGGAATCTGAAGGATCTGGAGAGATTCTGTAAGAATGGTCTCTGATCTCTTGTCAGGTGTTCTCCGAACTCATCAGGCATCATAGGATAAAACTCAGAGCTGTTATCTTGGCAAAAGGAGATTGCAAAAAGTATTTAATAAAAGGGTACCAATAATTGTGGCCAACGTGTTTTGGAGATAAACATTTATTTCATAATGTGATTTCCCCCCCCACTTTCTATTCTTTTACTTCAATGAAAGTTTAGATTTTTGCCAATATTTTGAATGAAAGATCAAAAGGATAAACGATGCAGATTTATTTTTTACAGCCATTTTTTATCATATTTACCAGGGGTACCATTAATTCTGAGCACGACTGTACATATTTCACCAATATATGTATCTATTGTATGTATAAATACCTTTTTGTATTTTGTATTCTGTATACTGTTGTATATTGTATATTATTTATTGTTTTTATAATGTATATGGAACTTTGAGTAATTCATATGTTTACTGTGAACTGTCACGACTGGTATGTTGCTCGGAATTGCACCCAAGAATTTCATCCACTGTTGCACTTGTGTATATGGTTGTGTGACAATAAAGGATTTGATTTGATTGATTTGATTTTGATTTGATGATGATGATGGTGATGGTAATGATGATGGTGATGATGATGATGATGGTGATGATGATGATGATGGTGATGATGATGATGATGATGATGGTGATGATGGTGAAGGTGATGATGATGATGGTGATGATGATGATGGTGATGATGATGATGGTGATGATTATGATGATGATGGTGATGATGATGATGATGATGGTGATGATGATGATGGTGATGATGATGATGATGATGGTGATGATGATGATGGTGATGATGATGATGATGGTCATGATGATGATGGTGATGATGATGATGATGATGATGATGATGATGGTGATGATGGTGAAGGTGATGATGATGATGGTGATGATGATGATGGTGATGATGATGATGGTGATGATTATGATGATGATGGTGATGATGATGATGATTGTGATGATGATGGTGATGGTGATGATGATGATGATGCTGATGATGGTGATGATGATGGTGATGATGATGATGATGATGGTGATGATGATGATGATTGTGATGATGATGATGGTGATGGTGATGATGATGCTGATGATGGTGATGATGATGATGATGCTGATGATGGTGATGATGATGGTGATGATGATGGTGATGATGATGATGATGATTGTGATGATGATGGTGATGATGATGATGATGATGATGATTGTGATGATGATGGTGATGATGGTGATGATGATGATGATGATGATGATGCTGATGATGGTGATGATGATGGTGATGATGATGATGATGATTGTGATGATGATGGTGATGAAGATGATGATGATTGTGATGATGATGGTGATGATGGTGATGATGATGATGATGATGATGATGGTGATGATGATGGTGATGATGATGGTGATGATGATGATGATGATTGTGATGATGATGGTGATGATGATGATGATGATTGTGATGATGATGGTGATGATGGTGATGATGATGATGATGATGATGATGCTGATGATGGTGATGATGATGGTGATGATGATTGCTGGTACTCTTCTGTGCTGCAGATTCCAGTACCAAGTGTGCCTACATTCCAGGCCAGCATCAGCGTTCCTCATCGCCTGGAAGCCTTTCAGAGATACATCAGGGACTTGCAGTATCCTTTCTCTTCAGCAGATCCCCTTCCTACTCACAGGGAAGTGAATTTGTGCTCAAAACAAGAACAAATACCTGACAATAGACTCATAAAAAATAACTTCATTCAAAGGGTTTCTTTTTTAACGTTTATTTTTCTGACCACATTGGCAGATATTTGTTCTTGTTTAAAGCTCAAACTCATTTAATTTTGATTTTTTTTTTCAGAAAGCAAGACTTAATATCTGAAGTCCACCTATTTTTTAGGATAATGCATAAAAATACTGAATGGAAATGCTAAGATGCGCATAAATAATAAAAAATGTCCATTCATTTACTGAATAAATCCGTCAATGCTCAACAATAAACTCATGTGACGTTCCCTCAGCGTCAGCAGTGATTGGATAACTGCAGTAACCAGCGGACCAATGGCATCGCAGCGTCTCAGATGTTGGTGTGGTGTTTCTGAAACGCTGAAGTCGAAGTGTGTGGTCAGAAGGATTTGGTATAACTGATGTCCGTTGCATTTGCAGATTGATATCTAAAAGCTTTTCTCATTTTTCCACACCAATGTTTAGATATTTAATAGAATAAAACACCAATAATAACATGAACTATGTAGGTTGGTCTTGGTCGTTCGACATATACACTATTTCCCAGGAAGTGACGATTTTGTTCTCTTGAACACATGATGGAAACGCTGCTTTATTCTCAAATGTTTTATGTGATATAAACATTTTGTGCATAAGTTACAGTTGGATGGAAAAGCTAATGATGCCTAAACTCCATTGGTTCTCATTTACATTTATTCATTTAGCTGACGCTTTTATCCAAAGCGACTTACAATTGCTATATATGTCAGAGGTCGCACGCCTCTGGAGCAACTAGGGGTTAAGTGTCCTGCTCAGGGACACACTGGTGTCTCACAGTGGATTCGAACCGGGTTTCTCACACTAAAGGCATGTGTCTTATCCACTGCGCCATCACCACCCCCTTAAAACCTAATTTCTCATGTGATCAATCCTGACACGGCAAGCTTCAATATACAAATTCTCATTTACATGTATGCATGTAGCAGACACGTCTGTGATGGAGGAAGATTATCAGGGAGTTATGACTGGGTCTGTTCCTCTTTCACAGCGGACTTCAGAAGACCTGGCAGTGTCACATCCCTGTCCTGTTACCCCTGTTTTGTGTTTAACCCCTTAACTGTCACCCCCATATTTGGGCATAGACATGAAAATGCACTATACAAACTTAAACAGCTGTAATTCGTGCATGCTTTGGAGTACAGACATAAGGTTGGTCTTTTTTGAAAGAAGACACTTGGAAGATTATTGTTGAAGTGGAATAATTAAAAAATATTAATGTTTCTAAAAGTTATTAAAGTTTGAGTTTATTGTTATGAAAATTTGCTGTAATATTATTTTTATTCTATTAATTATATTTTATATGTATTTTCTGTTCCCATTGCTCCTGTGATTCACTTCCTGTGTTTGTATTGTTTCCTTAGCTGGGATGTCCGTCTCCATAGTTAGCCTTGTTGGCTGCTATAGGGATTAAGTACCCTCACCAGTCCCTTGTTATCTGTGTGTGTGTGTGTGTGCGTGCCATGCGTGTGTGTGAGTGTGTGTGTTTGTGTGTGTGTGTGTGTGTGTGTGTGTGCGCGTGCGTGTGTGAGTGTGTGTGTGTGTGCGCGTGCGCGTGTGTGCGCGCGTGCGTGTGTGTGTGCTTGAGTGCGTGTGTGTGTGTGTTCACTGTGTTCATGGTCAGGTCTTGTCCAGTGATGGCTGTTTTGTTGATGTGGTCAGTTTAATTCCTCTGTGTTTTCAGTTCTGCTCCTGTTCCATGTTCCTCTGATATTTTAAGTTAGTTAGTGTCTTTATCTTTGCAACGTTACAGGCAGTCTGCAGTCTGTGCATCACATTTGATGAGTGATTTCAGCACATTGTAGTTTATTAATATGATTTTTTCAAAAGTAATCATGCCTTTATCTGCTGTGTTGTGCAAATAGTTTTTAGTGTAGCAGTAGATTCACGTTGAATATTGTTTTTGACTCTTAATTTGGGTTCTTCTCTGTAAACTCTGGTGACTTTATATAGCACATTGTTTGTGTTCTGTCCTTAACGTTGTCTGTCAGATACAATCACACTGGAACACAGTTCTTTGAGATCAAGAAGAGCCGGCCGCTCACAGCGTAAGTGCAGTCCACACAAGTCAAGTCAGTCATCTTCATTTATATAGCGCTTTTAACAATGTAGATTGTTCCAAAGTAGCTTTACAGAGATAAACATCATTTAAGGTAACAGAGATTGTTTTGGCTTTATAGCGGTTTTTGAATAATGTTATTTTCCAGCTAAAGTTAGTTTTGATTGATTCACTTCCGTTGAAATTATCATTTGTTATTAAATCACAAATCATTAAAAACTGTACTTTACAATTTAATACCTGAATTTGAATTTCAGTAGCAAAAAGCATGCAACATTGTAATTTAAGTTTAAGTAGAAATAAATGAAAAAATATTCCAAAAAAATAAAATTTTCTGAATGAATTAACCATAAACATACACAAAACATATTTCCAGAGACATTAGATATTATAAATGATCAATGTTTGAGATGCCACACATAGACGTGCGTGTTTAATTACATTTTGTACCTTAAACAAATTAGCTTTTTTAATAAACCTGGAAGAACATGTAAATTTCCAGAATACTCTACTTTACACAATACATTATATAATCAGTATATTAAAATAATTTTGACCTATATAATTCTAAGTCAAAACACATGTATTATAGGTAGCAAGTCAAAAATAATGATGTAATTATGTTTAGTTGAAAAAGCTCTGAGCAGA
Source organism: Meda fulgida (assembly GCA_030578275.1). Taxonomy (NCBI): domain Eukaryota; kingdom Metazoa; phylum Chordata; class Actinopteri; order Cypriniformes; family Leuciscidae; genus Meda; species Meda fulgida. The sequence goes on along the minus strand of CM060632.1, from coordinate 665,011 downwards.
GGACAGGAAGTAGAAGAGGACAATATGGCTTTAATAATGACATCAGATAAAGAAAATCATAATCACTATGACAATGACAGAAGCAGTCCATTACAGCTAACTGTAAATGAGCCAGTTAGACTATATTTCTGTATCTGCACAATATTCGGAATATTCTGAATGATTTTGAATGTTTATGAGCAGAATAATGCAATCATCGGATGCTTTTACTATAATTGTTTACTTGCATTTATTCTTATTGCACTATTACCTATAATTTGTTCCTCAGATTAATGGACATTGCCAAGGAAATGACAAGAGAATGTCTACCAATCAAGTGTTTGGAAGCCGTTATCCTCGGGATGTATCCTTTACTTTGGAGTTCACTGAAACCTGGATTGAATATATTAACATTATTAACAGAATTATGTACACTGAAAACTGTACGCTGCTTTTATTTGCGTTTTATGTGTTGTTATGCAGGTTTTATTTTCATACATTGTTGTTCTGTGACGCACTTTGGTTAGCCTAGTTGCTGTTGTAAATGTGCTATATAAATAATGAACTTGAACTTGAAAACGACAGAGGACTGAATACTGAGCCTTGTGGCACTCCGTGGTCCATACTTCATTCTTCACTCTTTTACACAAACAAAGTGGTAGCAACCAGACAAATAAGATCTAAACCATCTTAATGCTTGTCCACATATCTTATAAAACTTGCCCAAGGCAATGACATGATCTTTTGTGTCAAAGGAGGCACTAAAATCTATTAGTACTAGAAGAGAGATGCAACCACCGTCAGATGATAAAAGCAACTTGTAACTCTGACAAGCACAGTCTTTTTACTATGGCCTAAATCCTTATTTAACCTCTTAATTCCTGGTTCCACAGACAGGGTTTAGATTAAGCCAGAATTAGGCTGTGGTTCAATTAGGACATTTAAGTAGCTTTTATAAATGTGCCTTAGAACAGTACGGGTGTGCATCTTGAGATAATAGTGCATATTAAGTGCATATTTTAAGATATGTTAGTGCAAGTTGCTTTCAGTTAAAACAGCTCAAACATGCATTTTAGTCTGAGACTAGACTTAAGCCTGGTCAGTGAAACCGGGGGTATATTTCTAGTATAAATGGAGGATTTGAGATGGGTCTATGAATACTTTATTTTATGCTCAAAATAATCCAGAATCCAGTTTAGTCTTCCAGTCATGTTCTAAACACTTTAATGACAGAAAGAGGGGTGTAGGCAACACGAGGATGGAGTAATGATGATGAAAATTCAGCTTTGATCACCGAAACAAGTTACATTTGACATTCAAATCAGCTGTTTTAAATTGTAATAATATTTGACTATTTTTACTCTATTTTATGATCAAATAAATGCAGCGTTGGTGAGCAGAAGAGACTCTTCCATGCAACAACATAAAACAAATCTTAATTATTCCAAACTTTTGACCAGTAGTGTATGCACAGATGAATCATGCATTTATTAAACAGATTCCATGTCATGAATGTTTTCCTGTCTGCTGAATATAGCACTTAACGCCGCTGGCCGGTCAGTTACCTCACCAACAGCATGCCGAGCGTCGAGCGGTTCCCTCTCAGCTTTAAAACACAGTTCTCAGGGAGTCATTTCCGTCACATAGTGCTGGGCGTCCACAGCGGGGGGCGCTTCGGGGCTCTGGGCATCAGCCGGCGCCAGGACCTGATGTACAAACCGCTGGAGTTCAGGACGCTCAGCGACCTCCTGCAGGAGTTCCAGGCAGCCTACCGGGGCTACTGGCACACGCTGTGCAAGGTCAAGATCGGGCATTACGTGTCACATGACCCGCACAGCGTGGAGCAGATCGAGTGGAAGCATTCGGTGCTGGACGTGGACAAGCTGTCCAACGAAGAGCTGAGGAAAGAGCTGGAGAGACACACCCGGGACATGAGGCTGAAGGTACGGGACGCTTGCAGTTAAAGCAGATTAAGAGTTCATCATTCCGTAAAAGATTTCAAATATATTTATTTGAAGTTCGGATCATGGAATGTCTTTAAAATGGTTATTTAACTAAATCTGCACATGTCAAGAACATGGAACTTTTAAAAGCACGTTAAGAAAATTGTAATGGTAAAAACACTTCATAACAGAAATAAGCAGTGCTTGTCTATCAAGCTCCCATTGTCCAAGGTTTGGAATCCTGCTCTTATTATTATTGCTGTTTTATAAGTCCAAAAATGGCATTTGACATTTAACTTTCATAATGCATAATTCCACAATTCAATAAAGTAGTAGTATATGTGACTTTCGAAACAACCTTTTCTAAAGTGGGGCGACAAAGATTGCGTCAAATTGAAAAACTCTTAACACATTTTAACAATGTTGTTGCAATATTATTGCCTTCTTTCTTACATTTATTTGTTCTGACACCTCTAAAACATAAATGATAATTATAGCCATAGTGATTTAGGGTAAAGCAAAAACATAGTTTGGAAGATAGTTTTATGATGTTCTTGCTCATTATTTTATGAATAAAAATAATTCACATAGCGTAGCATTGAAGTTTACATCTCAGAATCTGAATTTTTTTACAAAAAATCTGAATTGTGACAAAAAAAGTCGCAATTAACTTTTAATTTTTTTTATTCCCTTATTGATCCATATTGCCTAAAAACGAATGAGAGTGTGTGTCTTGACCAGCCAGACCTGTTGAGAAGCTTGTACTGAAAAGCACTGCTCATCTGTACCCTATTTAACCCTATAAAGACACTCGTCCTCCAAATGACCAACATGATCTCAACACTCAATCTCCTCAGTCCTTCTGTCGCTGACGGATAGTTTATCAAGTAAAAGTCTTTCAGTATAATTGTACAAACGTCCTCCTTCAGCTCGAGCTTCACGAGTCTTTCTGTGTCAAATCTGCCGCGATTTATCAAGCAAACGCAAGAATATTTTTCATATAGTTCTGTCAGGTCCATTAAGTCAAGAACACATGACAATACTAATTATTTAGGAAATTTTTATTGAATAAATTGCAATTCAAGTTGATAAATTCTGAATTAAATTTTGGCGGCATGGCTCTGTTCAGGGAGTCCTCTGACCTTTCATGAGCACCATGAAATAGCAGAGAGTCAGAGGACAGCACAGGCTGGGGGGGGGGGGGGTGGCACAGGCTACAGCTCTGGGGAAAAAGCTGTTCTTAAGTCTGTTTGTACAGTTCTGAGTGTTCTATATCTTTTCCCTGATGGGAGGAGTGCAAAAAGACTACGTCCTGGATGAGTTGAATCCTTGATGATATTGCTAGCTTGCTTCCGTAGGCGGCCTTAATAGATCGTATCAAGATTCGGGAGTTTGATTCCTATGATCCTCTGAGCAGTTTTGACGGTCCGGGTCAAAGCTCGTCGGTTTTCTGTAGTGCAGCTGAAATACCACACTGTGATACAGTAACAGAGGATGCTCTCTATTGTGCTCCTGTAAAAATTTACTAAGAGCTGGATTGGCACTTTTGTTTTTTTAAGTTTTCTTAGGAAAAAAAGTATCTGCTTTGCTTTCTTCACTAAGTGAGATGTGTTAATGTTCCATGTGAGATCCTTTGTTATGTGCACACCCAGGAATTTGATGTCATTCACCCTCTCAACTTCTTCACCACTTATGTAGAGGGGGGTTGCTGTTGTTTTCTTGACTGTCCTGTAATCTACAACGATCTCCTTTGTTTTGGCTGTGTTTAGAACCAAATCGTTGCTCACACACCATTTGATTAGGTGTTGAACATCCTCTCTACAGTGAGACCCGTTGTTTCCTGATATCCTTCCCATTATAGTCGTGTCATCGGCAAACTTCACTATGGTGTTAGAAGAGGGATGGATGGGTTTGCAGTCGTGTGTAAATAGGGTGAAAAGAGCTGGACTAAGAACACATCCCTGCGGTGCTGCTGTGTTAATGGTGATAACAGATGATGTATGACTCCCCATCCTGACATTCTGTGGTCTGTTAGTGAGGAAATCCAAAATCCATGAACAGAGTGTAGTATTTAGACCCAGGTCATTCAGCTTGTTTACAAGTTTGTATGGCACGATGGTGTTAAACGCCAGACTGAAATCTGCAAATAGCATCCTAACATATGTATTGGGATGCTCCAAATGAGTAAGACTGGTGTGAAGTGCGATTGAGATTGCATCCTCTGTAGATCTGTTCCTACAGTAAGCAAACTGTAGGCTGTCCAGGTCAGCAGGGATGTTGGCTTTGATGTATGAAAGAACCAATCTCTCAAAGCACTTCATGATAATTGGTGTCAGAGCGACTGGGCGATAGTCATTCAGACATTTTACTTGCCGTTTTTTAGGCACAGGAACAATAGTAGTTGATTTTAGGCATGTTGGGACCACAGCCTGCTGCCGAGACAGATTCAAGATGCTGGTGAACACCCCCGCCAATTGGTCAGCACATGACTTCAGCGTTCGACCTGGAACTTTGTCTGGTCCTGCTGCCTTATTTACATTGATCCTCCTTAGTGTGGATCTCACTTGATGGCGTTTAAAGACAGGTACCGGCTCCTCTATGGGTGATGTTGCTGTCTGGATTTCCATGCTGTTGGAGTGACCGTCAAAGCGTGCAAAGAGCTGGTTTAGTGTGTCAGGAAGCGTGACATCATGGCCGGACAAGGAGGGGCTGTTCTTATAGTCCGTTAGAGCTTTAATGCCTGTCCACATACTGTGTGGGTTGTTATCTTTAAAATTACCCTCAATGCGTTGTTGATACTTGTGTTTTGCTGCTTTTATGCCCTTCTTGAGATCTCTCCGAGCATTACTATAAGCCAACCTGTCCCCTGACCTGTAGGCAGCATTCTTCACTTTCAGTAATGAGTGTACATTCCCATCAGGCCATGGTTTTTGATTTGGGTACACCATGCTAGTCTTGGTCATTAACACAGCGTCAGTGCAGAAGGCTATATATGCTAAAAAAGATGAGCTATATTCCTCCAGATCTGTGCTCGCAAACAGATCCCAGTCTGTATTTCCGAAACAGCCCTGCAGGCGTGCAGTAGATTCCTCATTCCAGACCTGGACCGTTTTGACAGTTGGTCTTGTTCTGCAGATCAAAGGTCTATAGGATGGCATCAGGTCTATAGAGATGGGATCTGACAATCCCAGGTGTGGAGATGGGGCTGCTTTATAAGCTCTTGGTATGTTGGTAAATACTTGATCCAATATATTATTATCTCTGGTCGGAAAGTGTATACTGGTGTATAATTTGGGCATCACCGTTTTTAAATCCACATGATTAAAGTCCCCTGCTACAATTACAGCTCCCTCCGGGTGTGCATCCAGCTGGCTGTTGATAGCTTCATGCAGCTCCTCTAGCACTAGCTTAGCATTAGCCCGTGGTGGTATATAAACAGCTGTGATAACAATAGCAGTAAACTCTCTCGGGGTGTAGAAAGGTCTACATTTCAGTGACAAATATTCGATGTCCAAAGAGCAATGTGACCTAATAATGTCCACCGATGTACACCAGTCATTATTAATGTATATGCACACTCCGCCATCTTTGTTCTTACCAGAGTCGTCCGTTCTGTCTGCTCTGTATACGGAGCGGCTCGCTAGCTCGATAGCCGCATCGGGAACAGCGTTATCCAGCCAAGCCTCTGTGATCACCATAACACAGCTGTTCAGGTGATGTGAAATAATCCTAAGTCTCATTTCGTCCATCTTATTCACAAGTGACCGGGCGTTTGTAAGAAAGAGACTTGGAAGCGCTGGTCTGTGTGGGTTAGCTTGTAGCCTAGACCGTACTCCGGCTCTCTTTCCCCGCTTTTGCTTCCGGTCTCTTAGCCGTCTTCGCTAAACTCCTTAGAGCGCAAAATCTCCGGTGAAATGAAATTTAAGTTTCCAGGTAAATAATCCTGATACTGATTCCCGATTTTAAGCAGTTCAGCTCGTCCATAGTGTAAATGTTGAGTTAGTGCCTGATAGAATAAACTAAAAATACTTAAACAAAAACGCTGCTGTATATCTGGGAGCTCCGAGCTGCTGCGTCTGCACGCGCCGCCATTCTCAGCTGGGCAGCGATACGATGCCCAATTGGCACTAAGGGGCCTGAAGTGTGCCAAGAAAACATCCCCCACACCATTACACCACCACCACCAGCCTGCACAGTGGTAACAAGGCATGATGGATCCATGTTCTCATTCTGTTTACGCCAAATTCTGACTCTACCATCTGAATGTCTCAACAGAAATCGAGACTCATCAGACCAGACAACATTTTTCCAGTCTTCAACTGTCCAATTTTGGTGAGCTCTTGCAAATTGTAGCCTCTTTTTCCTAATTGTAGTGGAGATGAGTGGTACCCGGTGGGGTCTTCTGCTGTTGTAGCCCATCCGCCTCAAGGTTGTGCGTGTTGTGGCTTCACAAATGCTTTGCTGCATACCTCGGTTGTAACGAGTGGTTATTTCAGTCAAAGTTGCTCTTCTATCAGCTTGAATCAGTCGACCCGTTCTCCTCTGACCTCTAGCATCAACAAGGCATTTTCGCCCACAGGACTGCCGCATACTGGATGCTTTTCCCTTTTCACACCATTCTTTTTAAACCCTAGAAATGGTTGTGCGTGAAAATCCCAGTAACTGAGCAGATTGTGAAATACTCAGACCGGCCCGTCTGGCACCAACAACCATGCCACGCTCAAAATTGCTTAAATCACCTTCCTTTCCCATTCTGACATTCAGTTTGGAGTTCAGGAGATTGTCTTGACCAGGACCACACCCCCAAATCCATTGAAGCAACTGTCATGTGATTGGTTGATTAGATAATTGCATTAATGAGAAATTGAACAGGTGTTCCTAATAATCCTTTAGGTGAGTGTATGTTTGAAAACTACAGAGCTTTTGATCATAAAACTAAGTATTTTTAAATATCATCTTATTAAGACATATTATTGGCAGATATTTGACATTTATATGCATGTTATGTCAGTATCTGCTATACTGTTATAAAGAATTGATTTACATTCCAAGCATCAGAATTTCATCTACTTTATGACCAAATATCAGCATCTGCACCAAAACTGCTCAGATTAAGCCTCTGAATAAAATTAAGCCATTTTTCCTTCTTATTCTCACTACATCAGACTATGAGGCATAAATGCCTAATATATCAAATATTATACTTGACAAAAAAATGATTAGTTTCAATAATCTGTTCCATTTTTTCTGACGTTGCTGTTGTGTTCCAGATCGGGAAAGCCGCTCCTCCGTCGCCCTCCAGAGACCGGAGGAAGGATGTGGGATCTCCTCTGAGGAACCCGGGCAGCCCGATGCGCAAGAACAGCCCGCGCGACAGACGGTACCTACAGATCATTCACTGCACCATCAGAAACACTAGCTGCTCTAACACTAGGTGGCGCTGTCTCCGCAGGCTGTCGGTGGAGAAGAGGCCGGGGCCCGCACCGGATCTGAACGGATACCAGATCAGGGTGTGAGAGATGCGACCTGAAGAGGATCATGTGCTCACTCACTCACACCTCAAACCATTAAAAACACTGCATCATATTTATATTCATTCCACATTTAATCTGTAAATACAGTGCACTTAACCTTTACCTCTACTAGTAGACTAATGTACAGGCTAGTCTGTAGTGCCTTGGATCAGAAAAAAATGATTCTCTTCCTTGTTTTTCAGCACAAAATCTAAACATCCTTAAATCAAGATACATTTACTGGAGAAGCAAAATGACTCAAGATATTAAGTCTTGTTTTATAAAAAAAAAAATTGTGCTTAAAAAAATAATAATTATCTGCCAGTGAGGTCAGAAAAATAACCTTTTTTTCTGACTGCAATGGCAGATATTTTTTCTTCTTTTAAGCAAAAACTCACTTAGTGTAACAAAAACAAGACTTGATTTATCTTCTCCAGTAAATGTATCTTGATTTAAGAATGTTTAGATATTTGTGCTGAAAACAAGACAGAAACACTGAGGAAGAACATCATTATTTTCCAGTGATATGATCATATGAGCATGTAAATCAGCAGACAGGGTTCAGGGGTTCTTCAGTGAATACAGCACTCGCCCCTTTGGGTTTTTAGGCTTTATATATTTTTTTTTAACTCTTGAAAGACTTGCTCAGTTACACATGACGAGTAACATTTGAAGTCAACATGAAATGATAACTGACTAAATTCTCTTATTAAGAATGTTTCATCGGTGTACAATATGCTGGAGAAATAAATGTTTGTCTTCATAATCGTTCATCAAAATGTAATTACTTGCTCCACTTCTGAAACGTCTTTCTCTTTCTGTCAGTCGCCTGTTTTCTGTTAAACAAGGCATTTAACTGGAGAAATAATGAGTTGTGGATGTGAAGATCATTTCATGTTGACTTTAGAGGAGAGTGATGCAGTTTGAGTGGCAGTCTGTTTCATGAGATGAGATTCTCCTACAGAACAAGCGCACACACACACACACGCACGCACACACACACGCACGCACACACACACACACACACATGCACTCACACACACATGCACTCACACACACACACACACACACACACGCGTGCACGGACAGACACACACACATGTACTCACTCACACACACACACACACACACATACGCACACACACACGCACACACTCACTCGCACACACACACACACACACACACACACACACATACACATGTCTGGTTTACTATCTTTGTGGGGACTCTCCATAGACTTAATGGTTTTTATACTGTACAAACTGTATATTATATTTCCTTACACTAACCCTACCCCTAAACCTACCCATCACACACACACACACATACACACACACACTAACCCTACCCCTAAACCTACCCATCACACACACACACACACACACTACCCCTAAACCTACCCATCACACACACACTCACACTAACCCTACCCCTAAACCTACCCATCACAGAAAACTTTCTGCATTTTTACATTTCCAAAAAAACTCATTCTGTAGGATTTATAAGCTTGTTTACCCTCTATTTAGCTCCCCACAGTGACACGAGTCCCCATGAGTCTGTGTGCATTCAGGTTGAAGTCCCCACTGGGATAGAAAAACATGAACACACATTCACACACGCACTCACTCACACACACACACGCGCACACACACACTCACACACTCACGCACACACACACACGCATTGAAGCCAAACGTACATCTGATGATGCTGGTGCTGTTAAATCTTTCCGTCGTCTGTCTCACGTTCTCATGATGCATTAGAAACGTCTCGGGTTACGACGGTAACCCTTGTTCCCTGAGAAGGGAACGAGACGCTGCATCGCAGACGACACTGGGGAACGCCTCCAGCGTGACAGCGTCTAAAGCACGTGTGGAACTAGTCAAATCTCGATTGATATTGCGTCATGATGTGACGGCGTTCACGTAAGCTACAAATGGGAGCCAGCGGACAACAGTGTTAGCTTCTTATAGGTCGAAGCAAATCTTTCTCAGGTTGAGTGGGCTCTAATCAGGAGCCGCGAGGACAAACTGCGTGCCTCATACGCTGAAGAAACAGCCTCTACAATCCTCCTGCTAAAAGTCTGCTTAGAGACAGGGGAACCCTTCTTAGGAAACCCAAAGCACACTAGTAGCTGGTACAAATTCCTCCAACCCGAGGACCTACGTACATAGGCCTCAAAGGCCCGGACAGGACATAGTAGATGAAGCTTTTCCTGATCAGATGACACATGTGGTGGAGGATGAAAGGCCTGCTGGATAACAGACCGTGCCACATTCATTGGCACATTGGGCATGTAGCCTGGCCTGGGGTGGAGAATGGCCTTTACTCTTGCAGGAGCGAAGTCTAGGCAAGAGGGTGCAACATATAGAGCCTGCAGGTCCACAACTCTTTTAAGGGACGTAATAGCTTGCAGGAAGGCCACTTTGAAAGAAAGAAATTTCTTTGTCACACTTCGTCAATGGGTTCGAAGGGTGCCAGGGATAACCCCTCAAGAACCACTGCTAGGTCCCAAACGGGAACCCTGGATTGAACAACAGGCATCATCCTCATAGCACCACAAAGGAAACAAAATGATAAGTTGGTGTTTCCCCAACAGGCCATGCTTAAAGGCGTGTGGAAGGCAGCTATGGCCACCACATAGACCTTAAGTGTGGACGGGGAAAGCCCAACAGAGAAACAGCTATGGAGGAACTCCAGCAATGAAGCTACTGGGAAGTTAACTAGGTATAACTGGCGTTCTCTGCACCATAAAGTTAACACATTTCACTTTAAAGCATAAAGTTTCCTTGTGGAGGGAGCTCTAGAGTTTAAAAATGTTCTCAACAACCTTGGTTTAGAGGCCAGTACTTAGGAGTCCCCTTCAGGGGCCAGACCCATAGACTCCGATGCTCCGGCCTGGGGTGGTATACTGAACCCTCTGCCTGAGAGAGAAGGGCCCTCCTGATGGGGATCTCCCGTGGTGGGCCTGCTAGGAGCGCTATGATGTCTGAAAACTCGGTGTGGCCAGTACAGGCTACCAGAAGTAGACGGACCCGCTCTAGAACTCCCGGGAGCAGAGCAATAGGGGGGAATGCGTACAAGCACCGCATCGGCCACGTCTGTACCAAGGCATCCAGCCCCAGAGAAGAAACCAATACGAACAGTGAGTGTTCTCATGAGAGGCGAACAGATCTACTTCCACTTGGCCGAACTTCAGATTAACTCCACGGTCTAGGTGTGGAGTCTCCATTCCCCAGGCCTCAGTCAAACAATTAGGCCTACATTTCAGTGAAAATGAATAGTAGGTAATGTGCAACTTTTTGTTTTTTGAAACCAGCGAAAATTGCAGGATAGTTTAGAACATCGATTCACACAACGTCAAATCACGCACTTAAAGCGCTTCTGTGAACGGAGAAAACAGAATAAAACTAAATCAATAAAACTAATATATAGGCCTATACGTGAAATATAGGCTATTTCCCTTAAATAATTACAGATTAACTAAACGAAAGAAAAAATTGTTGCTGAGCTTCGGTTCATGCGACGGGGTCCAAAGTTCACAAAAAGGAAACCGAGACAGCAGAAAACGGCATCGTGCTTGTTTTCTGTATTTTACAAAAGCTTTACCGTTTTGAATCATTTCTTGTTTCTATCCGTATGAGTAACAGGTTCCTCAGAAGGACAAAAATTCCTGTGATCGCGCTGACGCCTCGCGCACACACGTTCTAGCATTGCTAACTTGACATCGCAGCATGTTCATTATCAAAATAAAATAGTCAACCAAACATATAGAAATTTAACCAAACCATGTTCATGCTACAGAGGTAGCCCCTCGTTGGTTTGTTCTGGCTGGTCCTGCTCTGAGCCACCCGGTTCTGGAACCTTCACTCTCCATGTTATTCACGTTTCTGTAAGATTGCTCATCCAAATGATGAAAAAGTTTTGCCGTAAACAATGTTTTTTTGCGACGCCACGATATAAACGATAGAGCATAATATGAAACGATAGACTTTTTTTTATCGTCCAGCCGATATATATATTGTCATATCGCACAGCCCTAGTCCCTGCCTCAACAGGATGACTGCTCTCAGATTTTCATCCCCGGGAATGAACATTGTTCTGAGTGAGAGTAGTTTGCCCTGGGACCACAGAAAATCGTGATGACCTCAGATCCCCCTGCCGATTTATGTAGGAGACCATAGACGTATTGTCTGTTCGAATTAGAACATGATGGCCCCTGAGGTCCGGGAGGAAGTGCCTCAGGGCTAAAAACAGCCATAATCTCCAGGCAATTGTTAATTTGATAATTTGGAACGGGTTTCCCCTCGGGGAAAAGCCCCCTGGTCCTGAACCACCACTGCAGGGGTCTCATGTAGAGCAGGTGAAAAGGTATTATGTTGGACGCTGCTGCCAGGAGCCCCAGCACTGTCTGAAAGTGTATAACAGTGATGGCTTGGCCTAGTCTGATGTTGGTGACTGTTGTCAAGGTAGTCTCTATACGAGCAGGAGACAGCTGTGCCCTCATCACAGTTGAGTCCCATACTACCCTCAGGAACGTAGTTCTCTGTTGGGAAGACTGAACTTTACTTGACATAGGGTCTCAACCCCAAGCATATGGGGTACATCTCGGTGTCGAACCGGCTAGAATGAGCCAGTAGTCTATATAGTTGAGTATTCAAATGCCCTGAAGCCTCAGTGGAGCTAGAGCAGGATCCATACATTTTGTGAAGGTGAGAGGGGACAATGCTAGGCTGAACAGAAGAACCTGGTATTGGTACTCTTTGCCCCTGAAAGCGAACCTCAGGAACTTCCTGTGTTGAGGAAGGATCGATATATGGAAATACGTGTTCTTGAGATCTGTTGTGACTAGTCCTCTGACCTGATCTGACTCACAATGATTGGGATGGTTAACATTTCGAACCGACACCAAAGAGGGAACAATAGAGCTTGCCGCTGAGAGCCGAGAAAGGTCAGAGGCCGTCTCAAACTTGTCAGCCAACTCCATCTGTGATCCGCATGATTGTAAACGCTGCTTTCTTCTTCTTCTTTTCTCAATAGATATAATGCTTTGCACAGTATGGGACAAACAACACCAAATAAGACTGACAAGGGCAACACAGAACCTTGCTGAAGAGCAGAAGCTAACACTGTTGTGTGCCGGCTCCCCTTTGTAGCTTCCGTGTACGCCGTCACATGTGACGCCATGACGCAACACCAATCGAGATTGGACTAGTTCCACACGCGCTTTAGACACTGTCACGCTGTGACAAAGTGTCGTCCCTCGAAAGGGAACCCTTCCTGCCACATGATTTATTACCTGTGTGTGATTAACAGATGTTTCCTCACGCCACTGGAATGTCATTCATATACTTTTGTGACACTTGAAATTTAAATGTACAATAAATTCTTTTGTTAAATTAAATGTTTCTGTCAAGTGTGACATGATGATACGCTGATGATTTACAGTGTCAGACGAGAACTCGCAAAATAATAAATAAATAAAAATATATGTGTATACATCACAAAATAGTAAACTGCTCATAATTATGTATATAAGTTAGTAAAAGTGACAGAACTGTTGAGGTCAGGTGTTGTGTGTCTGATCTGACAGATTGTGTGATGCTTCATCCGAAAACCATCAAGAACACTAGACTGGTTTACTACAGAAAACTACAAGCAGAACGCACTAAACATAGGTTTACTTCACTTTTACACTGAGTGACATTATTCCTAGTCGCGTTTTTTTAACCTTTAAAGGCATATTCTAACTGTATTAAATGTCAAAATTTTAAATGTACTAAATTAAATTCAAACATAACAATAATAATATGGTAACACTTTACAATAAGGTTCCATTAGTTAATGCATTAACTAACATTTGCTGCAGTATTTATTAATCTTTGTTAACATTAGTTAAAATACAGCAGTATTGTAGTAAAAATACAGCTGTTCATATCATCTCAGGTTAATCAAATAATATTAACAGATACAACCTTTGATTTTAATAATGTATTAGTAAATGTTTCATAAAATAAAATAGAATAGAAAGCCTTTATGAAAGAAGCCTTATTAAAGAAACAATTATGTAGTCAATTATTTATAAATATTGCACTAGTAACGAATATATTGCACTAAACTGGTTCATTGTAAAAAAAATAAAAATAAACACATCACCCTAACATGTCATGTTTCGAGATAACGTCACTGGATAACTGTCACAGAGTCAACAACATCAACAGCACCAGACCTCTACACTCCACCCACTGGTTCCCAGTCACCAGAGTACTAATCACGTCACCTGTCACCAATATTCACTGATCATCACCCAGCTCTATAACTCTTCTCACTGCAGTTCACCATTGTCTGGTCTCGTCGTTCCCTCAGAGAACACTACCTGACTCCTTACTTTTGTGTAGTGTTGACAGTTGAATCAAATGTGCCATATTGTGCCGAGCCGAGGCTTCGAAACAATCCGACACCCGTCTCCACGCTGACCTCTAGTGGGCAGAACAGTGTAAATGCAGCAAAAACCCAGGCCAAACATGCATAAAAACACCTTCTACAAATCTATTGCAAATTTTTTACTGAAAGTAAAATCTTTCAAATGCAATTATCTAATCATCTAATAAGATTATCATGTGTAAATGTGTTCTTTTATCAATTGTCAGGATTTGTTTAGTTTGTTCTATGATTGGCTCAGCCAAACAGGCCAATAAGACTATTAACTACCTCATTTTAATTATAGCCTACTAATGTCTAATTAAAATGTCTACAATCAGATATCAGGTAAAACCCACAGACACTTGTTCATTGGTTTTCAGTGACTCCTCATGATTCATGTTTTGACAGAGATCATCCCCAGCGGTGAACCATTGAAATTTCGAAGTGTTTCGAAACAGTTATGACGTAATGAAGTCTCGTTTACTGAAATCACGTGACTCTGGCAGGAACAAAAGATTTGTAAAAGCTTTGAAGCTTCATGAAGCAGTGTTTTGAAATTGCCATCACTACCTTTGTGATATCTTCCTATACAATTTACCTTCAGCCATCTGTTTCCTGAATCCGTCTTCAGTCATCTGTTACGTTCATCTGTCTTCTGTCATCTGTTACGTTCATCCGTCTTCTGTCATCTGTTACGTTCATCCGTCTTCAGTCATCTGTTACGTTCATCCGTCTTCTGTCATCTGCTACGTTCATCCGTCTTCAGTCATCTGTTTCCTGAATCCGTCTTCAGTCATCTGCCACGTTCATCCGTCTTCAGTCATCTGTTACGTTCATCCGTCTTCAGTCATCTGTTACGTTCATCCGTCTTCAGTCATCTGTTACGTTCATCCGTCTTCTGTCATCTGTTACGTTCATCCGTCTTCTGTCATCTGTTACGTTCATCCGTCTTCAGTCATCTGTTACGTTCATCCGTCTTCTGTCATCTGCTACGTTCATCCGTCTTCAGTCATCTGTTACGTTCATCTGTCTTCAGTCATCTGTTACGTTCATCTGTCTTCAGTCATCTGTCTTCAGTCATCTGTTACGTTCATCTGTCTTCAGTCATCTGTTACGTTCATCTGTCTTCAGTCATCCGTCTTCAGTCATTTGCCACGTTCATCTGTCTTCAGTCATCTGTTACGTTCATCAGTCTTCAGTCATCTGTTACGTTCATCCGTCTTCAGTCATCTGCTACGTTCATCCGTCTTCAGTCATCTGCTACGTTCATCCGTCTTCAGTCATCTGTTACGTTCATCTGTCTTCAGTCATCTGCTACGTTCATCCGTCTTCAGTCATCTGCTACGTCTTCAGTCATCTGCTACGTTCATCCGTCTTCAGTCATCTGCTACGTTCATCCGTTCATCCGTCTTCAGTCATCTGTTACGTTCATCCGTCTTCAGTCATCTGCTACGTTCATCCGTCTTCAGTCATCTGTTACGTTCATCCGTCTTCAGTCATCTGTTACGTTCATCCGTCTTCAGTCATCTGCTACGTTCATCCGTCTTCAGTCATCTGCTACGTTCACCTGTCTTCAGTCATCTGTTACGTTCATCCGTCTTCAGTCATCTGCTACGTTCATCCGTCTTCAGTCATCTGCTACGTTCATCCGTCTTCAGTCATCTGCTACGTTCATCCGTCTTCAGTCATCTGCTACGTTCATCCGTCTTCAGTCATCTGCTACGTTCATCCGTCTTCAGTCATCTGCTACGTTCATCCGTCTTCAGTCATCTGCTACGTTCATCCGTCTTCAGTCATCTGTTACGTTCATCCGTCTTCAGTCATCTGTTACGTTCATCTGTCTTCAGTCATCTGCTACGTTCATCCGTCTTCAGTCATCTGTTACGTTCATCCGTCTTCAGTCATCTGCTACGTTCAACCGTCTTCAGTCATCTGTTATCCGTCTTCAGTCATCTGTTACGTTCATCTGTCTTCAGTCATCTGTTACGTTCATCCTTCTTCAGTCATCTGTTACGTTCATCTGTCTTCAGTCATCTGTTATGTTCATCTGTCTTCAGTCATCTGCTACGTTCATTACGTTCATCTGTCTTCAGTCATCTGTTACGTTCATCTGTCTTCAGTCATCTGCTACGTTCATCCGTCTTCAGTCATCTGTTACGTTTATCTGTCTTCAGTCATCTGTTACGTTCATCTGTCTTCAGTCATCTGTTACGTTCATCCGTCTTCAGTCATCTGCCACGTTCATCCGTCTTCAGTCATCTGCCACGTTCATCCGTCTTCTTTCTGTCATCTGTTACGTTCATCCGTCTTCAGTCATCTGTTATCCGTCTTCAGTCATCTGTTACGTTCATCTGTCTTCAGTCATCTGTTACGTTCATCTGTCTTCAGTCATCTGTTACGTTCATCTGTCTTCAGTCATCTGCTACGTTAATTACGTTCATCTGTCTTCAGTCATCTGTTACGTTCATCCGTCTTCAGTCATCTGCTACGTTCATCTGTCTTCAGTCATCTGTTACGTTCATCCGTCTTCAGTCATCTGTTACGTTCATCTGTCTTCAGTCATCTGTTACGTTCATCCGTCTTCAGTCATCTGCTACGTTCATCCGTCTTCAGTCATCTGTTACGTTCATCCGTCTTCAGTCATCTTTTACGTTCATCTGTCTTCAGTCATCTGTTACGTTCATCCGTCTTCAGTCATCTACCACGTTCATCCGTCTTCAGTCATCTGCCACGTTCATCCGTCTTCAGTCATCTGTTACGTTCATCCGTCTTCAGTCATCTGTTACGTTCATCCGTCTTCAGTCATCTGCTACGTTCATCCGTCTTCAGTCATCTGTTACATTCATCCGTCTTCAGTCATCTGCTACGTTCATCCGTCTTCAGTCATCTGTTACGTTCATCCGTCTTCAGTCATGTTACGTTCATCCGTCTTCAGTCATCTGCTACGTTCATCCGTCTTCAGTCATCTGTTACGTTCATCCGTCTTCAGTCATCTGTTACGTTCATCCGTCTTCAGTCATCTGTTATCCGTCTTCAGTCATCTGTTATCCGTCTTTAGTCATCTGTTACGTTCATCCGTCTTCAGTCATCTGCTACGTTCATCCGTCTTCAGTCATCTGTTACGTTCATCCGTCTTCAGTCATCTGTTATCCGTCTTCAGTCATCTGTTACGTTCATCCGTCTTCAGTCATGTTACGTTCATCCGTCTTCAGTCATCTGCTACGTTCATCCGTCTTCAGTCATCTGTTACGTTCATCCGTCTTCAGTCATCTGTTATCCGTCTTCAGTCATCTGTTATCCGTCTTTAGTCATCTGTTACGTTCATCCGTCTTCAGTCATCTGCTACGTTCATCCGTCTTCAGTCATCTGTTACGTTCATCCGTCTTCAGTCATCTGTTATTCGTCTTCAGTCATCTGTTACGTTCATCCGTCTTCAGTCATCTGTTACGTTCATCCGTCTTCAGTCATCTGTTATCCGTCTTCAGTCATCTGTTACGTTCATCCGTCTTCAGTCATCTGTTACGTTCATCCGTCTTCAGTCATCTGCTACGTTCATCCGTCTTCAGTCATCTGTTACGTTCATCCGTCTTCAGTCATCTGTTACGTTCATCCGTCTTCAGTCATCTGTTATCCGTCTTCAGTCATCTGTTACGTTCATCCGTCTTCAGTCATCTGCTACGTTCATCCGTCTTCAGTCATCTGTTACGTTCATCTGTCTTCAGTCATCTGTTACGTTCATCCGTCTTCAGTCATCTGTTACGTTCATCCGTCTTCAGTCATCTGCCATGTTCATCCGTCTTCAGTCATCTGCCACGTTCATCCGTCTTCAGTCATCTGTTACGTTCTTCCGTCTTCAGTCATCTGTTACGTTCATCCGTCTTCAGTTATCTGCTACGTTCATCCGTCTTTAGTCATCTGTTATCCGTCTTCAGTCATCTGTTACGTTCATCCGTCTTCTGTCATCTGTTACGTTCATCCGTCTTCAGTCATCTGCTACGTTCATCCGTCTTCAGTCATCTGCTACGTTCATCCGTCTTCAGTCATCTGTTACGTTCATCCGTTTTCTGTCATCTGTTACGTTCATCCGTCTTCAGTCATCTGCTACGTTCATCCGTCTTCAGTCATATGTTACGTTCATCTGTCTTCAGTCATCTGTTACGTTCATCCGTCTTCAGTCATCTGCTAAGTTCATCCGTCTTCAGTCATCTGCTACGTTCATCCGTCTTCAGTCATCTGTTACGTTCATCCGTCTTCAGTCATCTGTTACGTTCATCCGTCTTCAGTCATCTGCTACGTTCATCCGTCTTCAGTCATCTGTTACGTTCATCCGTCTTCTGTCATCTGTTATCCGTCTTCAGTCATCTGCTACGTTCATCCGTCTTCAGTCATCTGCTACGTTCATCCGTCTTCAGTCATCTGTTACGTTCATCCGTCTTCTGTCATCTGTTACGTTCATCCGCCTTCAGTCATCTGTTACGTTCATCCGTCTTCAGTCATCTGTTACGTTCATCCGTCGTCAGTCATCTGTTACGTTCATCCGTCTTCTGTCATCTGTTATCCGTCTTCAGTCATCTATTACGTTTATCTGTCTTCAGTCATCTGCCACGTTCATCCGTCTTCTTTCTGTCATCTGTTACGTTCATCCGTCTTCAGTCATCTGTTACGTTCATCCGTCTTCAGTCATCTGTTATCCGTCTTCAGTCATCTGTTACGTTCATCTGTCTTCAGTCATCTGTTACGTTCATCTGTCTTCAGTCATCTGTTACGTTCATCTGTCTTCAGTCATCTGCTACGTTAATTACGTTCATCTGTCTTCAGTCATCTGTTACGTTCATCTGTCTTCAGTCATCTGCTACGTTCATCCGTCTTCAGTCATCTGTTACGTTCATCCGTCTTCAGTCATCTGTTACGTTCATCTGTCTTCAGTCATCTGCCACGTTCATCCGTCTTCAGTCATCTGCCACGTTCATCCGTCTTCAGTCATCTGCCACGTTCATCCGTCTTCAGTCATCTGCCACGTTCATCCGTCTTCAGTCATCTGCCACGTTCATCCGTCTTCAGTCATCTGTTACGTTCATCCGTCTTCAGTCATCTGTTACGTTCATCCGTCTTCAGTCATCTGTTACGTTCATCCGTCTTCAGTCATCTGTTATCCGTCTTCAGTCATCTGTTACGTTCATCCGTCTTCAGTCATGTTACGTTCATCCGTCTTCAGTCATCTGCTACGTTCATCCGTCTTCAGTCATCTGTTACGTTCATCCGTCTTCAGTCATCTGTTACGTTCATCCGTCTTCAGTCATCTGTTATCCGTCTTCAGTCATCTGTTATCCGTCTTTAGTCATCTGTTACGTTCATCCGTCTTCAGTCATCTGCTACGTTCATCCGTCTTCAGTCATCAGTTACGTTCATCCGTCTTCAGTCATCTGTTATCCGTCTTCAGTCATCTGTTACGTTCATCCGTCTTCAGTCATGTTACGTTCATCCGTCTTCAGTCATCTGCTACGTTCATCCGTCTTCAGTCATCTGTTACGTTCATCCGTCTTCAGTCATCTGTTATCCGTCTTCAGTCATCTGGTATCCGTCTTTAGTCATCTGTTACGTTCATCCGTCTTCAGTCATCTGTTACGTTCATCCGTCTTCAGTCATCTGTTACGTTCATCCGTCTTCAGTCATCTGCTACGTTCATCCGTCTTCAGTCATCTGTTACTTTCATCCGTCTTCAGTCATCTGTTACGTTCATCCGTCTTCAGTCATCTGTTATCCGTCTTCAGTCATCTGTTACGTTCATCCGTCTTCAGTCATCTGCTACGTTCATTCGTCTTCAGTCATCTGTTACGTTCATCCGTCTTCAGTCATCTGCCACGTTCATCCGTCTTCAGTCATCTGCCACGTTCATCCGTCTTCAGTCATCTGTTACGTTCTTCCGTCTTCAGTCATCTGTTACGTTCATCCGTCTTCAGTCATCTGCTACGTTCATCCGTCTTCAGTCATCTGTTACGTTCATCCGTCTTCAGTCATCTGTTACGTTCATCTGTCTTCAGTCATCTGCTACGTTCATCCGTCTTCAGTCATCTGTTACGTTCATCCGTCGTCAGTCATCTGTTACGTTCATCCGTCTTCTGTCATCTGTTACGTTCATCCGTCTTCAGTCATCTGCTACGTTCATCCGTCTTCAGTCATCTGCTACGTTCATCCGTCTTCTGTCATCTGCCACGTTCATCCGTCTTCAGTCATCTGCCACGTTCATCCGTCTTCAGTCATCTGCCACGTTCATCCGTCTTCAGTCATCTGCCACGTTCATCCGTCTTCAGTCATCTGCCACGTTCATCCGTCTTCTGTCATCTGCCACGTTCATCCGTCTTCAGTCATCTGCCACGTTCATCCGTCTTCAGTCATCTGCCACGTTCATCCGTCTTCAGTCATCTGCCACGTTCATCCGTCTTCAGTCATCTGCCACGTTCATCCGTCTTCAGTCATATGCCACGTTCATCCGTCTTCAGTCATCTGCCACGTTCATCCGTCTTCAGTCATCGGCCTCGATCCCTATTTTAGAACCTGCATTAGATAAGATCCGTTATCATCCAGATATCCATCCAGTACTCAATATTCTTCAGTTGCTCACCTGCTACCATCGTTGTGGTCTCATACTTCTGCAAATAAACCTGTTATTTACTTTACCTGTGTGAATCCTTCTGTTTCATGTCAGAGGACCAGAGTACTACTGATCCCAGCGACGCAAGCGCTCCTCCCCCGGATCCCTATTCTGCTCTCGTTCAAGCCCTTCAACAGGCCCTTCACCCACCAGTCACCAGTCCTTCACCATCTGCTTCTGTCAGTCTCATGGCCAGCAAGATACTCAGGTGAGGCGGAGGAATGCAGCGGGTTCATGTTGCAATGCTCTCTTCTCTTTGAAATTCAGCCGCAGCAGTTTGCCAATGATCGTGCGAAGATCGCCTACATCATTTCATTGATGACAGGACGTGCCCTTCAGTGGGCGCGTGCCATGTGGGACGCTAATGGACCGGTCACTCACTCGCTGACGGCATTCATCTCGCATTTTTAAAAGGTATTTGGCCAAACCACCAGTTCCATTTCTGTTCATGACTAACCCATCTAACCCATCTTCGTCAAGGGAGGTCTTCGGTGGGCGATTATGCTCTTCAATTCTGCACTTTCGCTGCCGTCAGCGGATGGAATGAGGCCGTGTTGGTTACGGCAGTTCGCCAGGGACTCAACGTTAACATTCGTCAACAAATGGCTATCTATGATGACGTCATTGCATAGAGAGCTTCATTCAACGCGCCATCAGGATATCCTAACGACTCACAGCCTGTCCCTTGGATCAACTCGTACATCATCCTCCGCCCACTTCAACATCTGTCGCCCCTCCAGCACCAGAGCATATGCAACTTGACTCCACTCACCTGTCTAATGCTGAGCGTCAACGTCACATAGTAAATCGTCTCTGCTTATACTCCGGAGCGGAAGGACACCAGTCCGGTGCGACCTCCACGTCCAGCAGTGAGTGTCCTTCAATTACCTCCTCCCATATCTACGCTAAAAAGCACTGATGTTATGTTGTTTTAACCACTGTCTGCAATGTACTGTTTTAACCACTGTCTGCAATCTGTTAAGAAAATCACCTACCATGCACTACGAGTACTGGGTTATGCCGTACGGGCTTTCCAATGCTCCTTCCGTCTTCCAAGGGTTCCTGAACGAGGTGTTCCGGGAATTCATCGTGTATACAGACGATATTCTTATCTATTCCTGGAACCTGGCCGACCATCACCACCATGTCACGCAGGTCCTACAGAAGCTTCGTAAGTTCCATCTGTTTTTGAAACTCGAAAAATGTGAGTTCCACCAAGACACAGTCCACTTCCTCGGGTCCATCATCGATCAACACGGCATAAAGATGGACCAGAGGAAGGTAGAGACGGTGGAGAACTGGCCACAACCCACTTCCATCAAGGAACTCCAACGCTTCCTGGGATTCAACTCACCTCCTTACTGTGCAGTGGGGCCAAGTCTCTGTCCTGGAACTCCGAAGCTAACACTGCCTTCTACCAACTTAAAAAAGCCTTCAGTACAGCTCCTACCCTCGTTCATCCCAATCCGGATCTCCCCTTCGTTGTCGAGGTGGACGCCTCCACCAATGGGGTAGGAGCTGTGCTATCTCAGCGGCAGGGCGAGCCTCCCAAACTCCATCCATGCGCCTTCTATTAAAAAAAACTGTCTCCGGCGGAGCAAAACTATGATATTGGTAACCGGGAACTACTGGCAATCAAACTGGCTCTTGAAGAGTTGCGACATTGGCTGGAGGGAGCTTAACACCTCTTCGAAGCCATCAATGACCACTGCAATCTTGAATACCTTCGCGACTCCAAGAGATTGAACACCCGCCAGGCACGCTGGTCCCTCTTCTTCACCAGATTTAACTTCACTGTGACATACCGAATAAACCTAAATAACGTGCATGGCCTTGAAGTATTCAGAAGCTTCTTCCCAATGCGGTGGACAGAGTCGATCTTATCTGGAAGAGTTTTGCTTTCCTCTGGAAAGATGGCCGAACAAATGCGGATAGATTCAGTTCTAGCATTTTCTTTTTCTTTTTCAGGTACTCCATGCAAACGCAGGTTCCAGCTGCGAGAGTTTCTTTCCAAGTCTGCAATTCTTATTTCGCAGAGCTCCATCTTCTTTCTTCAGTATTTAGTTTAGCTTCGACGTGGCCGACTTTACCCGTCGTAATATCATTCAACTCGGCACATTGTCACATGGCACAAAGTCCACCTGTCACGGTTGTGGTGTAGATAAAGACCGGCTGAGGCAAAAAGCTCCAATTCAAAGATTTACTCAAAAGCAAACAACAAACAGGTACAGGCAGGCAGAGGATACACACACAAAACACTATGACATTACACAAGAACCCACCAAGACAGACTGAACAGAGAGAACTAAATACAGATACAAACGACCACTAACGAGGTGAAGACAGGTGACACAGATGATGATGACGAGGGACAGGTGGATAATGAGGGAGTGAGTTCAGGTGTGGAGACAAGAGGATGCTGGGAAGTGTAGATGACGAAGACAGAAAGGTGCAGACGAGGACTGTGACATTACACCGGTAGGCGTGACCTCACGCCTTAGAACAGCGGTGGGAGGGTGGGCATCCTGGAGTCCATGACGGGAAGGTGGACCGGGTGCAGGAGGACGGACTCCAGGATGGACCAGGCGGCCATGGCGGAGCAGGACGTGGGCGTGGCCAGGGCGGAGCAGGACGTGGGCGTGGCCAGGGCGGAGCAGGACGTGGGCGTGGCCAGGGCGGAGCAGGACGTGGGCGAGGCCAGGGCGGAACAGATGAACCCTCGGGCGGCCATGGTGGTGAGGACCCTTCGGGCGGCCATGACCCTTCGGGCGGCCATGGCGGTGACCTATGCCCCCCCCCAAAAAAATTATTGGGGAGAGTGACTGGATGAGGGACAGGCTCTGGGACAGGCTGGGCAGACGGGACGTGAGCAGACCCAAACTGGGCAGACGGGACATGAACAGTCTCTGGCTGGGCAGACGGGACGTGAGCAGACCCAAACTGGGCAGACGGGACGTTAACAGTCTCTGGCTGGGCAAGCGGTGAGGGCTCTTTGCTGGATGGGACCAGTGGCGAAGGTTGAGCTGGGCGGAACCAGCGGTGAAGAGGGCTTTGAGCTGGGCGGAACCAGCGGTGAAGAGGGCTTTGAGCCGGGCGGGACCAGCGGCGAAGGAAGCTCTGGGCTGGACGGGACCAGCGGCGAAGGAAGCTCTGGGCTGGACGAGACCAGCGGCGAAGGAAGCTCTGGGCTGGACGGGACCAGCGGCGAAGGAAGCTCTGGGCTGGACGGGACCAGCGGCGAAGGAAGCTCAGGGTTGGACGGGACCAGCGGCGAAGGAAGCTCAGGGCTGGACGGGACCAGCGGCGAAGGAAACTCTGGGCTGGACGGGACCAGCGGCGAAGGAAACTCTGGGCTGGAGGGGACCAGCGGCGAAGGAAACTCTGGGCTGGACGGGACCAGCGGCGAAGAGGGCTCAGAATACACCATCTCTGGCTGGACGGTCTCTGGCTGGACGGTCTCTGGCGCAGGATCAGCGGGCTCTTCAGAACCATAGATGAGGATGGATGGCATGGCGAAGATGGTTGGAGCCATCACTGGGGTGATGGTGATGTGGAGACCTCTCTCCATCATGATCCTGATGAGGTAATCCGTCAGGTCATGGCCAGCCAAATCCATCCTGTCTTGGTCGGTTCTTCTGTCACGGTTGTGGTGTAGATAAAGACAGGCTGAGGCAAAAAGCTCCAATTCAAAGATTTACTCAAAAGCAAACAACAAACAGGTACAGGCAGGCAGAGGATACACACACAAAACACTATGACATTACACAAGAACCCACCAAGACAGACTGAACAGAGAGAACTAAATACAGATACAAACGACCACTAACGAGGTGAAGACAGGTGACACAGGTGATGATGACGAGGGACAGGTGGATAATGAGGGAGTGAGTTCAGGTGTGGAGACAAGAGGATGCTGGGAAGTGTAGTGAAGATGACGAAGACAGAAAGGTGCAGACGAGGACTGTGACACCACCGTCCCTTTTAGCCCTTCAATTTTAAGAGTGTTGTCACCCACCATCTTCTCCAGGGCATCCAAGCGATTATTTATCAGCTGTGAGAGAATGGAAATCACGGCGTCATCTTCTGCTTTGCCTTTCTTTGAAGGGTTTACCTGGGCTCTCCGGAAGCGGAGTAGATAAGAGGATCTCACCGGGAGACGAATAGCTGTGGAAGCTCACATTATTAGACACATGTGAAGCGCGACATCTCTTTTTCTTTCCTTTTGTCTGCAGCAGATTTCATCTCTAAATTATCGAGGGGCACTATGAAGTATTTATTTATGTGAACGAATACACGTAACAGGATTGTAAGTAGTGTAGTTTGCCTGTTAAAAGTAGATTTGTCAGCGGAGGCTGATAAAGGTAAACTTAGCAGGACGGCATCTTGGATCCTCCCTCTTATCACGGAGGGCAGAATGAGGAAGTATACCCAGGACCGCGTCATGCATAAGGGCAGGATTATTGTTGATGGTTCAATTTTTGAGCTCTTCAGATCGCAAAATTCAGTGGAAAATGAATATAAATGTTATTCTGTATGAAGAAATATTTTACAAACATGTGATAATAAAACATTATTTCTCCAAATATGCGCACCATTGGACTAATAGCCCTGGCGGATGCTGTATATTGCATGTATGTGAACACAAATAAACCGGAGAAGACGTGACTGAATGCTTAATGAGTGATGATTTCTATTCAAAATAACGAACGTTACAGATTAATTATTTTGCACTCCTGGCATAAATTAAGAAATGAATGTCACTGCAAACCAGTTTTATCATAAACAGTGGTCAAATATTGAAGCTGTAGTTTAAAATCTTTCTAATGATGCTCAGTTTGTCCAATCAAGTATGAGTGTGATGTTTTAACGAGTAGTGAATTTTGAACAACAATAATCTGGGGCCGTCTGCGATCTTTGACGCGTAACGAGTAGATCTATAATATACTAGCTGACATCCAAGGTGCTGTCCTTTGCTTGATTCTTTTCTCTTTATAGGGGGCCAACTAATTCAATACTTCTGTTAAAAAAAAAAAATCTGTTAAACCTATCCTAAGCCAACTCATCTTCACATTGCATCATCTCCGTCCGGTTAAACTTCTAAAGTTCTCCTTTAAAAACATCTGGACTGTATTTCTTAAGTGATCTTATGTTAGCTGTATTATGATGCCTAATAGACTCTCTCCTCAATTTTCTAATTAAATAAACTATGCAGTGATCACTAATACCAGCCTCCAAGACCCCACTTCATATCTTAGAATAATCCGATACCAATATGATATCAATGATAGTTTTGGTTTTGAGAGTCATTCTAGTTGGGTCTAGCAACAATGAGCTGTTTCAATGCGTATGATTTACAAAAATAACTCAAATTTTTAAAAATTGGAGTATTATTTTGTTTCATATCAGTATTAAGATCCCCAATAATGATTGTCTCTTGACCTATTGAATTTGAACCATTTAAGGTCACGTCCAGTCTCTGATCAGGTGATGATGACAAACACTTCTGGTCAGAGTACGGGTGTAACCCCGGTGTCCCGGCCACATTCCCTCCAATGCCCTCGCCAACCATCATCCTAATCCCCATCCACTGAACTGCTCTATCACTCTCTCTCCTCTCCACTGTGTGTGTGTGTGTGTGTGTGTGTGTGTGTGTGTGTGTGTGTGTGTGTGTGTGTGTGTGTGTGTGTGTGTGTGTGTGTGTGTGTGTGTGTGTGTGTGTGTGTGTGTGTGTGTGTGTGTGTGTGTGTGTGTGTGCTGCACACTGGTGCTGGTTGAGGAGAGATCCCCTGATATGATTGTATAATGCTTTGGGTGTACAGTAGTACATATGAAAGCGCTATATAAATGCCTCATCCATCCAACAAACACCCACTGTGGATATTTCCTGGGTAAGCTCTAACCCAAGGGTCACATGAACTAAACCAACCACTAAGAAAACACTTTACCATCATCAATTTCTTTGTTGTAACACCAAACTGCCACAAGATGATGCTAAGAAATAAAAAACAAATGTGTGCCATGACACTGCTCTAAGTGGGTTCTTACCCAGAACTGAACCATAGCGCAAATCCACACTGAATGCTAATTGTAAATCTACTTGACAATAGCGGGCCTGACAGAATTATGATTCCAGACATTCCAAACATGCTGATCCCCAACCGAATGATAAAAACATAAAATCAACAGTAAAACCTCATTTGTATGTCTTTGTTATAGTTTTTTATTTTATTTTGTTTTATTTTATTTTAGGTTAAAACAAAAGACACACAAGAGACACAAATGGGTTTTTCATTAACAAACAATTTATTTGGTGTACTTTCAATTCTTAAAATATTGAAACAAAATATTCATCAGATGCAACATGTGATATTAATTCCTCTCAAACTTTGGCTGGTAGGATCTCCTCACTGTGATTCAGTATCCCTGGGAAGTAACAGACACTCAGACTCATTATCAGGTTCACTTTTACTAACAAGGTCCACAGACCATATATATATATATATATATATATATATATATATATATATATATTTGTAGATGTGCTGATGAGTGACCATGTGAAAGCCCTGTGAGCTTTTAAAAAGCACCGTCACCCACTTCAACAGTCTAGCAGTAAGAGAAAGGCTGAAGTTTATAATGAAGTTGTGACTGACTTAAAGTTCCTATAATGTTTCCGTACTGTGTGCCATTGTTGTTTTTAATTAGTTGTAAATTAGTTGTTTTCTGTGTAGCATGAAGGTAGTTTTAGAGCAGTGAGGTAAAAGACAGTTTATTGAACATATTCTGGTAGCAATATATTTTCTTTCCATTCTGATAGCTTTAACCAAAATTTAAAAAATAACAAATAAAAAACTATTGGTTGTTGGGATAAAACTGCCACCCTGGTTATAGTTAGCAATACATGATTACCATAACTGGTTTACCTGGTTTAGTGCCACATTGACCACTGTAGAGTCTGTGTTATAGGTGGCTTTGCAGGCAAATGCTGAGATACAGATGGAGATGATGAACTGAGTCACGGAGAACACCAGCATTATTCCCATGACCCCCAGATCATAGCTCTAAAATATATGCAACAAGATCAAATAAAAGTAGATTACAAATAATATCATCAATTATATTGAGTGAGGGTCTAAAAGTTCTTATTATAGTACATATAAACAGGCATCATATGAACACTTAGTCACATGGACTACTTTCTAATTTTTATGATACTTTTATGATGCCTTTTGTGTCATTTGAAGCACAATTTCCAGTCGTTAGTTAGTATGACTGTATGGAAAAGACTGAAAAGCACAATCTTTATTAGTAAAAATGTGTTTCAATTAGTAAATGATGACACAGTTGTCATTTTTTGGGTGAACTATTCAAGTAAACAGCAATTAAAGAAAAAACTATTTTAAACTGATCACATTAATATAGTATTGCACATTGTACATTTAGTGCCTTCCAACTTGAACAGATGTCAGAAGAATAATCATAGCAATGGCGCCAACTTCCATTGGGATGGATCTTTATCTCTATGGTCATCAGAACAATGGCTGTCCCTGCAGTTATGGCACTGAACACATTCAGTATAAGAGAGGCTTTCACCTACAGGGGAGAAAAGCTGACATGTGAAGGGGGACAGTAATAGTAAAGGTTTACACTTATAAAATGTCATGAACTGCAGGTTTTAAATATGTAAATTGAAAATGAGTCAGATCTCCTTTTAGTCCACATTCTTTTAATGGTACAAATGTGTCATTGTTCAATAAGAAAGTTGAGATTAATGTGCAAGCTTCTGACTAATGTATGAAAATAGTTTTTTGGGGGAATTTATGGTATTTTTAAAACTTATTTGCCTCAAATTGTAATTATTTAAATGTATATACATTTTGACAGAATAGCTAAGTTTAATGTAACAATCACTTTATAGGAGATCTACATTTCTCACTTTCATTCAACTGATCACTGATCACTCAATGGCAAGGGACTGGGGACGAGCACAAGTGGATGTGATGTAGTATTGCCATGCTATTTCTGTGTGTTTGTGTTCTGAACCCCCCAAACACGCATATAAACACACACACACACACACACACACACACACATACATACTAGAACCAGGAAGTATGACCATATTAGCCCGGTTCTGTCAACACTGCATTGGCTGCCTATTAAACATCGTATACATTTTAAAATATTGCTGATTACTTACAAAGCACTAAATGGTTTAGCTCCGCAGTACTTGAGCGAGCTCTTAACACATTATAGTCCTTCACGTCTATTGCGATCTCAAAATTCGGGCCAGTTGATAATACCTAGAATATCAAAATCAACTGCTGGCGGTAGATCCTTTTCCTATTTAGCACCAAAACTTTGGAACAGTCTTCCTACCATTGTCTGGGAAGCAGACACACTCTGTCAGTTCAAAGCTAGACTAAAAACACATCTCTTTGACCTAGCATACACATAATATATTATAGACTTCTATAATTCAATGTTAGGCTGTATAGATTAGGTCAGCCGGAGCTGGGAACACTTCCCTTAAATCCTGATGTACTCATTACATCATAAGAAGAATGGCATCTACGCTAATTATAGTGTCTTTGTTTATCCCGAGGTTTTGCCGTATCCAGATCTGACTAGGAGCTTTGCCTGGACCCGATGACAACGCAGTGCTGAAGTGCCACTAGCCTCTCCCTATGGAGGATCCCTTTCCCACTCTACAGATAAAACGTTGTGATTCCGGTTCGCGTACCCACCCCGAAGTGATAAAATAAAACAAAATTCTGTATCAAATTACAGTTACTGTAAATCCGGCCTCTAGTTCATAAACGCCAGAGGAGAACTGGCCCCCGACTGAGCCTGGGTTCTCCCAAGGTTTTTTTCTCTCCATCAAGTCACCTGATGGAGTTTTAGGACAACAGTAGGTCACCTGATGGAGTTTTAGGACACCAGTAGGTCACCTGATGGAGTTTTAGGACACCAGTAGGTCGACTGATGGAGTTTTAGGACACCAGTAGGTCACCTGATGGAGTTTTAGGACACAAGTAGGTCACTTGATGGAGTTTTAGGACACCAGTAGGTCACCTGATGGAGTTTTAGGACACCAGTAGGTCACTTGATGGAGTTTTAGGACACCAGTAGGTCACTTGATGGAGTTCTAGGACACCAGTAGGTCACTTGATGGAGTTTTAGGACACCAGTAGGTCACCTGATGGAGTTTTAGGACACCAGTAGGTCACTTGATGGAGTTTTAGGACACCAGTAGGTCACCTGATGGAGTTTTAGGACACCAGTAGGTCGCCTGATGGAGTTTTAGGACACCAGTAGGTCACCTGATGGAGTTTTAGGACACCAGTAGGTCACCTGATGGAGTTTTAGGACACCAGTAGGTCACTTGATGGAGTTTTAGGACACCAGTAGGTCACCTGATGGAGTTTTAGGACACAAGTAGGTCACTTGATGGAGTTTTAGGACACCAGTAGGTCACTTGATGGAGTTTTAGGACACCAGTAGGTCACTTGATGGAGTTCTAGGACACCAGTAGGTCACTTGATGGAGTTTTAGGACACCAGTAGGTCACTTGATGGAGTTTTAGGACACCAGTAGGTCACCTGATGGAGTTTTAGGACACCAGTAGGTCGCCTGATGGAGTTTTAGGACACCAGTAGGTCACTTGATGGAGTTTTAGGACACCAGTAGGTCACCTGATGGAGTTTTAGGACATCAGTAGGTCACCTGATGGAGTTTTAGGACACCAGTAGGTCACCTGATGGAGTTTTAGGACACCAGTAGGTCACTTGATGGAGTTTTAGGACACCAGTAGGTCACTTGATGGAGTTTTAGGACCCCAGTAGGTCACCTGAGGGAGTTTTAGGACCCCAGTAGGTCACCTGATGGAGTTTTAGGACACCAGTGGGTCACTTGATGGAGTTTTAGGACACCAGTGGGTCACCTGATGGAGTTTTAGGACACCAGTGGGTCACCTGATGGAGTTTTAGGACACCAGTAGGTCACCTGATGGAGTTTTAGGACACCAGTAGGTCACCTGATGGAGTTTTAGGACACCAGTAGGTCACCTGATGGAGTTTTAGGACACCAGTGGGTCACCTGAGGGAGTTTTAGGACACCAGTAGGTCACCTGATGGAGTTTTAGGACACTAGTAGGTCACCTGATGGAGTTTTAGGACACCAGTAGGTCACTTGTTGTTCGGTTCCTTGCCACTGTTGCCTTTGGCTTGCTCAGTTGGGGATATTCAAATTAATTAACCAATCATTAATACCATTGATCAGCCATACCAAACGTGGATGTTTTTTTCCCACTAAGAAACAAAAATGATGTTATTTTGATTGATACTGTGAAGCTGCTTTGATACAATTTATATTGTGAAAAGCGCTATATAAATATACTTGACTTGACATAAATAAACACACACACACACACACACACACATGTTGGTGCAACAGCATTATGAGGACTCTCCATAGGCGTAATGGTTTTTATACTGTAAAAACTGTATATTCTATCCCCCTACACTGCCCCTGTTCCTAAACCTACCCATCACAGGAGACATGCTGCATTTTTACATTTTTAATAAAACACTGTTTTTTTATGTTTTTTAGGCTATTTGAATTATAAGGACTTTTGAAATGTCCTCATAAACCACCTATAAGTTGTAATACCAGTGTAATACACATGTCATTATACAAATTTGTGTCCTCATAAATCACATAAACCAACCCACACACACACGCATATAAACACACACACACACACACACACACACACACACACACACACACACACACACACACACACACACACACACACATAAACACACACACACACACAAAAACACACACACACACACACACACACACATAAACACACACACACACACATAAGCACACACACACACACACACACACACACACATAAACACACACACACACACACACACATAAACACACACACACACCATATTATTTCCTATGTGGCGTCTACAGAGCTCCAAACATCCTGAATGTTGTTTTTTTTCGTCACACTAAAATACAACATACATGTTTCTGTGTAGATATAGTAAACGTGAGAAAAGTCAGCAAGTTTCATGTCATTTAGATGAAGGGATCATTTTTGTTTTTTAAATATTATAGCAAACGTCATATGGAGTTGCTCACGACCCCGACAGCACATAAGGGTTAAACAGGTGATGCCATCTGGACTGCTGCTATATGTTTGACAGCTTGTAATGATTTAAATTACACAACAGTTTCTTGAGTAATAATAGTGTATGAATACATTAGAAAAAATGTGGCAAAATCACACAAAGTTATCAGACACAGATTTCAGAACATTATGTACATACCACACACAGATGAAGTTTATTCTGCGCAGCAACAGACACAGATCCAGCACTGATGAACTGAGAGAGAAACAAGACATTTCACAGGTCATTCTGGAAATTAAAAAGAGAGGCTTTAAAGTAAAACCATTAAATGAAACGTACAATAAGGGATCCCCAGTAGGTGATGCCAGTGATGATTATTGGGTCATAGTGGAAATCGGAGGTGCGCACGATACCCAATAAAAAAACCACCACTCCAATCATTATTTGGACAGTCTAGAGAGAGCAGATATGAGTCAAGTAGTGTTCTTCATAATGGCATAGCATTCATGTTTGAACACACTCACACTCACACTCACACACACTCACACACACACACACACACACACACACACACACACACACTCACACACACACACACACACACACACGCACGCACACACACACACACACACGCACACACACAAACAAACACAGAAGCTATATTAATGTGTTATGCTCTATGCAGTCTTAAG
Source organism: Meda fulgida (assembly GCA_030578275.1). Taxonomy (NCBI): domain Eukaryota; kingdom Metazoa; phylum Chordata; class Actinopteri; order Cypriniformes; family Leuciscidae; genus Meda; species Meda fulgida. The sequence goes on along the minus strand of CM060632.1, from coordinate 632,653 downwards.
GCAATCAGACCGGAACACATCTGTTAACTTGAGGTCATATGATAACAGCTTAAAAAAATATATCATTTTTACACCGAAGAAAATTAGACACTAAAAATATTCCCAAAATCATAGATAATTATAATTGATCATTAAATGCATTACCCCCAATGCCTTTGGCTGTGCTTTGGAAAACCCAGTAAGAGCCGTATTGTGTTGTGCTCGTCTGGTCTCCTGTCCATCATCACCAGTCGCAATCCTCTGTGTCACCTGTGGATTTACTTGGATGACGACTGTAGCTTTATCAGCTGAGATGATCTTGCTGGTTTCCATTTTAGGAAAAGTGTTCACCTGTAATTAAGCATTCAAATTCTGCAGTTCACAACTCACTCAAGGTGGTTTTACTTTCTGTGTTTCATGTACAGTATTTATGATTAAAGCATTATCTGATGCCCTTGTCCAGAGTGACTGATAAAACCGAGATGCTTGCTTTACTAAGGCTTGCATTAGCTAACAGACGTCTTCCTCTCCTCCGAAACATCAGATTCACCGTTACTCTGTTCACAGTATTTTGCATGATTGTATATTTTGTAGCCTAATGTCCAAACAAATCCAAAACTAATAAATATAATTATATATAAAAAAATATATAAAAAGTTGATGTGCCAAAGTGAACAATTTAAGGTCAATAAATGAACAACAGTTTACACTAAGACTTACTAGTAATAGAATAAACTATAGATGTCAATTGATGCATCAAATATTTTACCTGAAATGAGTTGTTGATGAGGATGTCTGATCGCTCTTATGGCGTATCTTTGTGTGTGTGTGCGTGTGTGACTGTGAAGAACTGCTAAGGAGGAGCTTGCTTCATATGAGCTTGCTTTATACTTTAAAATAAATACTTATTTTACTTACTTTATACTTATAAAATTTAGATATAGATAAAATCTTCAAGGTAGCATAAATTATAGCCATTGATTGAGGACAAAAATACCTGTGATTACAGTTTTTTACAATCGCTATGACAATTTTATCAATACTTTTAACAAATTTCCTAAACTCTTAACTCACCAACACACCTACAACACACAATTGGCAAAACAGTTAATTTCATGCTCAAAATCACACATTGTAAACTAAACTCCAACGCTAATTTTCAAAATACAATAATACACTAGCAACAATACACTGTCTACCAAAACACTGCAAACATGTCTCAAAATCAAATAATTTTTCAAAACACTAACATATGTTCTCGTCCCACAGGAAGATTTAGTCAATCACAGCACAATGTCATAAAAACACTAATTACTAATTAATGGAATTAAAGAAACTGCATTATTTTATATGTGTCAGTAATGCTCTTATACAACAGACAGTATACTGTATTGATCATAGATTGTGTTTTGCACTGCAGTTTCTTTTGAAGCCTCTCTACATTTTAGTTTTGTTGGGTTTAGGTCTTTTGCTGCAGAAGTTCAATAAAAAAAGACCCATCTCAGAGTGCTTTATAGAATGTACGTTTAATGAAAAAACGTTGCAAAATACAAAATATATGAACAGAAAAAGCACCAGAAGAAGAAAAAAAGAAAAGAAAAAAAGAGTCATCTCCAATCTGCCCAGTCGGCACCAGAGGCACACAGTCACTATAATACATGGTAAAATGATTTACACTTTGCAGTAGGAGAAGCAATATTCTACCGGTTGGTTTCTCTAAAAATCGGAATAATTGATGCCACCATGTCCCGGCTGAGATTTGGATGTACTCGTTCACCAGCCTCTCTGTATGATAGCGCGTGGTTTATGACATGGTCTATTATAGTAGCTCATATTTCATTAGTTACCCTAGCTCTGGCCCTTCTTTGAGCGCCACCATGCATTCTAACTCCTCTTCCTCGCCCCACTCCTCTCCCTTGCCCTTGTCCTTGTCCTTGTCCCACTCCTCTCCCGTGCCCTTGTCCCACTCCTCTCCCTTGCCCTTGTCCTTGTCCTTGTCCCACTCCTCTCCCGTGCCCTTGTCCCACTCCTCTCCCTTGCCCTTGTCCCACTCCTTGCCCTTGTCCCACTCCTCTCCCTTGCCCTTGGCCTTGTCCCACTCCTCTCCCTTGCCCTTGTCCCACTCCTCTCCCTTGCCCTTGCCCTTGTCCCACTCCTCTCCCTTGCCCTTGTCCCACTCCTCTCCCTTGCCTTTGCCCTTGTCCCACTCCTCTCCCTTGCCCTTGTCCCCCCTTTTCCCACTCCTCTCCCTTGCCCTTGTCCCATTCCTCTCCCTTGCCCTTGTCCCACTCCTCTCCCTTGCCCTTGTCCCACTCCTCTCCCTTGCCCTTGTCCCATTCCTCTCCCTTGCCCTTGTCCCACTCCTCTCCCTTGCCCTTGTCCCACTCCTCGCCCTTGCCCTTGTCCCACTCCTCTCCCTTGCCCTTGTCCCACTCCTCTCCCTTGCCCTTGTCCCACTCCTCTCCCTTGCCCTTGCCCTCGCCCTTGTCCCACTCCTCTCCCTTGCCCTTGCCCTTGTCCCCCCTTGTCCCACTCCTCTCCCTTGCCCTTGTCCCACTCCTCTCCCTTGCCCTTGTCCCACTCCTCTCCCTTGCTCTTGTCCCACTCCTCTCCCTTGCCCTTGCCCTCGCCCTTGTCCCACTCCTCTCCCTTGCCCTTGCCCTTGTCCCCCCTTGTCCCACTCCTCTCCCTTGCCCTTGTCCCATTCCTCTCCCTTGCCCTTGTCCCACTCCTCTCCCTTGCCCTTGTCCCACTCCTCTCCCTTGCCCTTGTTCAACTCCTCTCCCTTGCCCCACTCCTCTCCCTTGCCCTTGTCCTTGTCCCACTCCTCTCCCTTGCCCTACTCCTCTCCCTTGCCCTTGTCCCATTCCTCTCCCTTGCCCCACTCCACTCCCTTGCCCTTGTCCCACTCCTCTCCCTTGCCCTACTCTTCTCCCTTGCTCTTGTCCCATTCCTCTCCCTTGCCCTTGTCCCATTCCTCTCCCTTGCCCTTGTCCCACTCCTCTCCCTTACCCTTGCCCTTGTCCCACTCCTCTCCCTTGCCCTTGCCTTTGTCCCACTCCTCTCCCTGGCTCTTGCCTTTGTCCCACTCCTCTCCCTTACCCTTGCCCTTGTCCCACTCCTCTCCCTTGCCCTTGCCCTTTCCCCCCTCCTCTCCCCTGCCCTTGTCCCACTCCTTGCCCTTGCCCTTGTCCCACTCCTTGCCCTTGCCTTTGTCCCACTCCTCTCCCTTACCATTGCCCTTGTCCCACTCCTCTCCCTCCCCCTTGCCCTTGCCCCCCTCCTCTCCCCTGCCCTTGCCCCCCTCCTCTCCCTTGCCCTTGTCCCACTCCTTGCCCTTGCCCTTGTCCCACTCCTCTCCCTTGCCCTTGCCCTTGTCCCACTCCTCTCCCTTGCCCTTGCCCTCGCCCTTGTCCCACTCCTCTCCCTTGCCCTTGCCCTTGTCCCACTCCTCTCCCTTGCCCTTGCCCTTGTCCCCCCTTGTCCCACTCCTCTCCCTTGCCCTTGTCCCATTCCTCTCCCTTGCCCTTGTCCCACTCCTCTCCCTTGCCCTTGTCCCACTCCTCTCCCTTGCCCTTGTTCAACTCCTCTCCCTTGCCCCACTCCTCTCCCTTGCACTTGTCCTTGTCCCACTCCTCTCCCTTGCCCTACTCCTCTCCCTTGCCCTTGTCCCATTCCTCTCCCTTGCCCCACTCCACTCCCTTGCCCTTGTCCCACTCCTCTCCCTTGCCCTACTCTTCTCCCTTGCCCTTGTCCCACTCCTCTCCCTTGCCCTTGCCCTTGTCCCACTCCTCTCCCTTGCCCTACTCTTCTCCCTTGCCCTTGTCCCATTCCTCTCCCTTGCCCTTGTCCCACTCCTCTCCCTTACCCTTGCCCTTGTCCCGCTCCTCTCCCTTGCCCTTGCCCTTGTCCCACTCCTCTCCCTTGCCCTTGCCTTTGTCCCACTCCTCTCCCTTACCCTTGCCCTTGTCCCACTCCTCTCCCTTGCCCTTGCCCTTACCCCCCTCCTCTCCCCTGCTCTTGCCTCACTCCTCTCCCCTGCCCTGGCCCCACTCCTCTCCCATGTCCTAGTACACATCTTCCTCTACCTAGTGCAGACATTTTTCTTTCTTTATTTTGTTGCTCTATATTGTTCCCTTTCCACAAAAGATCAGTCCAAATGTCCTCTTTTACTTTATACCATATGGTCATGCGATTGAAAGAACCTCAACACCCGAGTGTGTTTCCTAGATGGGAATCAGCTGTGATTTTTATATTTGCATAATTCAATCAGCTGTTTCTCTACAACAACCACCTTGTCGGTTGAGATACGCTACTGTCGCGGTATTGTCTGAGCGGACTAGTACGTGTTGGTTCTTGAGCAATGCAAGGAAGCGGTGCAGAGCAAGGCGTACTACCAGCAACTTGAGGCAATTGACATGCCAAAGGCGCTGGGGTCCTGTCCATTGCACATGGCGCCCCAGCCCGTGGTAGAGGCATCTGTTGAGACAACAACATGCCTGGAAACTGGTTCTAAGGGCACTCAGGCCCGTAGAAAACTGAGGTTCAACCACGGGGTGAAAGTCTGATGGCAGGTCGGAGTAACTGGTATTCGGAGCGTGCCTTGTTGCCATGCCCACCTCGGGACTCGATCGCGAAGCCAGAGCTGAAGCGGTCTGCGGCTGTAGATCCCATATGCCCCAGGAGCCTCTGAAAGAATTTCAGTGGAACCGCACTCTTGCCCTCGAATTGTCTCAGACAAGTCAGCAGTGACTGCGCGCGCACATGGCGACCGAGTCGATTTCCATACCGGGAAAAGAGATCCTCTGTACGGGGCAAAGTTTGCTCTTCTCCCAGTTGACCCAAAGGCCCAGGCGGGCTAGGTGCCGGAGCACAAGGTCCCTGTGTACGCAAACCTGGTCTCGAGGGCGAGCTAGGATCAGCTAGAGGATCAGCTAGAGGATCAGATAGATTCCCTATCGATATGGTTCACTTGTATTTGGTCACTAGAAAATGGGAAATAGGAAAGCGGCTCTGCCCCTCGTTCTCCACTGTTCGCTCCCTCTCAGAGCCTGAGAGCAATGGAGAGCTCACTCTTCCTGTAGCAAGGGGATTCCCCAGTGCTCTCCTCTCATGATAGTCAGAACCCAGCCAATACATTGGCAGCTTTAAATACATAGGAGTGATCGGGCTGCATGGTGGACTTCGCCTCCGACCACCCAAGGAGCCAGGTGATGTTAAGGGCCTGGCTTTTCCTTATTGCTCGGTTTGGAGTGGTCGGCCCTGGAAATGCCGGCCCACAGCCGCTCGACGAATGATTTCCTGCAGCCGGGACGCCATCAGTGAGCCCCCCACCAGGAATCTGCCCCATTCGTTCATGATGAATGATAACGAGCTATGATCAATTATATATATATATATATATATATATATATATATATTTATTCCCTTTTTGAGCTAATTTGCTACAGTTTGTGTCTCTGTTCCGCCACCCGCCCGCCGGTCGCAGATCTTCCACCTGCTCGTCGTTGAGGGCGTCCCCCTGCCCTCACTGAGGTCAGATAAATCCCATCACATAGAGACTCTTTCACCTAGATATCATCATATAGAGACCATGTCTGTTCCCTGAATAATGACATATAAAAAACTCCTAAACCCATTTAAGGGTAAAAATATAATTGATGTTCAACAAATAAACAGCAGATATAATACAGATGAGCAAATGATAAAGCTCGGGTTGCTGAATATTCGATCCCTTACTTCAAAAACACTTATTGTTAATGATATGATTACAGATTATAACCTAGATGTGCTGTGTTTGACAGAAACCTGGCTAAAAGCAGACAATTATATTACTTTAAATGAGTCCACCCCACAAGATTACTGTTATAAACATGAACCTCGTCTAAAAGGCAAAGGGGGAGGTGTTGCTGTAATTTATAGTAATATCTTCAGAATTACTGAGAAGTCTAGTTTTAATATAATAAAACTAAATAAATATAATAAATATATATTTATAATATATATATTTATAATATATATATATATATACTGTATATTAAATATAATTATTTTGAAGTGTTGGTGCTTAATGTAACACTATCTAGAGTAAATAATAAATCACGTTTGATATCTGTGCTGGCTACTGTATACAGGCCACCAGGGCACCATATAGACTTTATCAAAGAATTTGTTGAATTTAGCTGCAGATAAAGTCCTAATTGTTGGTGAAAAGACTCCTGCCCTTCTATTCCCTTTCTACTCCATTTCGCTCTTTCAAGGAAGAGTCGTCACGGCGGCCACGTGCAAATAGAGCTGAGACACGGAGTATATATTACCTCTGGATACTGGATGCTTGGCGTCTAAATCATCAGAATGCCCCCATCGAGAAAAGGCCCGATACCGGAGGAGTTTGAGGAGATAAAGCTCTCTATCCACTCCCTGTGAGGCGATGTAGCTGCAGTTAATGCGCAGCAGGAGCAGCTCCTGGGGCTACTGGAGGAGGTGAAACAACTACGCCTCCAGAACGCGGAAAAAGACCAGCGTATTGTGGATCTCGAGCGGAGAGTGAACGAGCTGGAACAATACTCCCGCATGAATGATGTGGTCATCACCGGCATTAAGATCAGGCCGCGCTCCTATGCGAGTGCGGTGGCCATGGACAGCGGGGAGCTCAGCGACCAGGAGACACAGTCGGTGGAACAACAGGTTGCTTCCTACCTCCAGAACAGGGGAATAGAGATGGACCTGGAGCACATCGAGGCGTGTCACCCACTGCCCACGAAGAACGAGAGACCACCAGCGGTCATTATGAGGTTTACAAATCGAAAAAAGAAAATAGCACTTCTGAAGCAAGGACGCAAATTGAAAGGAACAAATGTTTTCATAAATGAACACTTGACAAAGAAAAATGCTGACATTCCAAGGACTGCACGACAACTTAGAAAACAAGGCAAGATTCAACAAACCTGGGTAACTAACTGTAAGATCTTCATCAAACTAAATGGGACACCGGAGGAAGCAAAAGTTTTGGTGGTGAAGAGGATAGAAGATCTTGATAAGTATTGACATTGATGCAGCACCTGGTATTAAAGTAGCTTGTGACTCTTTACATTATTAAAATGCTAAACATACCAAGAACACAGACTACATCAAGTATTGATATGGATATGTTACAGAACATCCTACAACATCAACAAATGGAACTGGAAACGTGTGAGTATCCAACGCATTCTCATCCTAGGGCATCATATTTGACATATTTTGACATTTCGTCTACATCCAACGCACATGGCACCCTTTAGCGTCAATATGAGACGCAGATAGATATGGGTAGGTTTAGGTCTGGGGTAGGGTTAGGGTTAGACCGCTAGGAGGCGCCTTCTGGCCCATATCTATCTGTGTCTATCTATAAGCGTCAGTATATGACGCCTTGGGATGAGAACGGGCTGGAGTATCAAGAACACACTAAAACAGAGGCTGATACTGAGATAGACCCTGACAATAATTTTTTCTCTTCGATTGTTAAAAACTGCAATTATTTTACCCAAGAACAATATGAAAATAGTGTCAAATCAGAAGATAACCTGTCAATAATACATTTTAACAGTCGAAGCATGTACAACTTTGAGGCTATCAAAGATTATTTGGAACACTTCGCTCATCCATTTAGCATTATTGCAATTACTGAAACCTGGTTTAACGATGATAAAGGTATTGATTTTTGTCTTGATGGCTATGAATTAAGATATACAAACAGAATAAACAAAATAGGAGGGGGGGTTGCTTTTTACCTTCATAAATCTGTTCAATTTAATTTTTCAACTGATATAACCATAGCTGTGGAGGGCTTATTTAGATGCATAACAGTGGAAATTCATAATGATAAAAAGACAAATATTTTCATGAGTTGTGTATACCGGGCACCTGGTTCAAGCATAGAAACTTTTAATGACTGGATGGGTAAACTGTTTTCTACTGTGAACCAAAAAACATATTTATCTGTTGTGATTTTAACATTGATTTGTTAAATCCAACCAAACCAAAAAACGTTGATGACTTCACTGACACAATGTATAGCTTGTCTCTGTACCCAACTATAATGAAACCGAGCAGAATAATGTCACATAGTACCACAATCATTGACAACATTTTTACTAACATTTTGGGAAATCAAACATCAGTGGCCTATTTATATGTGATATCACTGACCACTTACCTGTTTTTACTTTGTGTGACTGTAATCTTAAGAAAACGAAAGATGCTATGGCAAAAATCTCTAAACGAAAAATCACTGAGGACATGATCCGTGCCCTAAACAATAGTTTAGCACTCCAGGATTGGACTTCAGTTTACAGAGAACCAAATGTGGACAGTGCTTATTGATATTTTTACTTCCCTGCATAATGAACATTGCCCTGTGAAAGAATATTTTATAAAGGAAAGCCCCTGGATTACGAAAGGAATAACTAATGCCTGTAAAAAGAAAAACAATCTCTATAAATTGTTTATTAAAGTAAAAACAAAAGAAGTGGAACAAAGATATAAGAAGTACAAAAATAAATTAACTGATATTATAAGAACAAGCAAACGGTTATATTATAAAAAAAAAAACTATATGAATATAAAAATAACATAAAAGGAATTTGGGATGTTTTGAATAGCCTAATAAAACAAGGATCCTCAAAGTTGATATATCCTGATTACTTTATTGATGAAAATGGTGAAGATTATAATATGAGTAATGTAGTAAATAAGTTTAAAACATTTTTTGTAAATTTTGGCCCTAAATTGGCCGCTGATATTCCAGAAAATGGAGCTGCAAAATCAACTATTGAACGGAATTCTTCGTCATTCTTCCTCTCAGCTACAAATGAGCAGGAAGTGACAAACATTGTGTGGAAATGTAAAAATAAGTTCCCTTTCGTTGTCACTCCGAGTTACGTCGGATGACGACGAATGGGGTTTCGCTTAGAAAGCCTATCAGCTTCGAGTATTTAAAAACGAGCCAATGGCAAAGAAATGCCATGGGTCTGCGGAATTTGCATGACGTAACTCCGCCCCACCTCGCGGGTATATAAGGAGGACGCCGGGAACATGCAGTTATGTTTTCGCTTCGGAGCCAAGAGTTTCTCTTCACTCCACAAAGCCATCTCTGAACTGTTAGCTTCACGAACGAGTTCCTCTGGTGTTGGTGTGACGGCGATATCCGACGAGCGCGCGCTTCCTGCTTATCTGTGCAGTGGTTTGCCAGAGAGTGCGTGTTTCCCCGGGCGCTTCAACACTAGAGTGTTTCTCTCTTAAAAGAGCTTGCACGCGGCACGTCTTTTTAAAGATGCCTCGCCCGTGCACTTCTGGTTGCGGCAGATATGTGTCTGACTCTGATGGGCACGAGCGCTGTCTAGTGTGTTTGGGCATGGATCACGCTAGAGCAGCGCTCGTGGATGAGTCATGTTCTCTCTGCGGGAACATGACCATCGCGTCACTAAGGTCGAGACTCAATGAACTCGCAAGAGTGAGAGTCCCCTTATCCACACCCCGATCTAGCGCTCCCCCGAGGGGTGCTACTTCGGCTGGTGGCCAGGGTGACCTGAGGGTTACGGTCTGGAACCAGGCACCGACTATGTGTCCACGACCCCAGCCTCCCTCTTCAGTGACGGTGCCCGCTAGTGAACCTCCGATTCCCGCCGGTCGACCTTCGGGTGGCCCACGAGTTTCGGTTGAAGCTACAGAGGAAGATGCCATGTCTGTAGCAGCATCACAAGGTGGGCTTGATTCTTCCGGAAGTGAAGATTCAGCGCAGCTGCCACCTTCCGGTGTGCATACGGTTGTGTCTGATTCGGATCCGGAAATGACGGCCATGCTTTCCCGGGCAGCCGCGAGCATCAGTCTAGAGTGGAGGCCTCCACCCTGTCCTGAGCGCTCGCGGCTGGACGATTGGTTTTTGGGTAAGGCTGCCGACCCCCGTGGTCCACGGCAAACCCCAATACCTTTCTTCCCGGATGTGCATGATGAGATCTTGAAGTCCTGGAAGACCCCGCTGTCTTCCCGGGACCGCTCGCTGATCTCATCCGCCTTTCCTCCCCTCGATGAGGCGGCCGCCCGTGGGTACACTGGGCTTCCCCCGGTTGAACGCTCTGTTGCGATGCAACTGTGTCCTCAGAGTGCTTCTTCTCGGGGCGAGCCTAAGCACCCATCCAAGGCCTGTAGATTTTCGTCGTCTATGGCGGCGAAGTCTTACAGAGCGGCGGGACAGGCGGCTACCTCTCTGCATGCTATGGCCACTCTGCAGGTCTACCAGGCCCAGATGCTCAGAAACATGCACGAGGGCAGGACAGACCCAGGGCTCTTCAATGAGCTGCGGGCCGCAACCGACCTCGCTCTCCGGGCGACGGAGGTAGCCGCGCGCTCCCTCGGTCTGGTGATGTCCACTGCGGTGGTCCAGGAGAGACACCTGTGGCTGAACCTGGCTGACATGCGGGATTCCGAGCGGACACGTCTGCTCGATGCGCCCCTGTCCCAGGCCGGCCTCTTCGGCGGCGCAGTTGAGGATTTTGCCCAACAGTTCTCAACTGCACAGAAACAGACTGAGGCAATCAAACATATTCTGCCCCGCCGACCCGCTGCTGCCTTGACGTCGGCCGGGCAGACGCCTCAGCCTGTTTCCCGCCGAGGGCGCCCTCCTAAGGCTCCCACCCCTCCCGCTCGGCCAAAGCAGCAGCCTTCACCCAGGCCCAGTCACGGAGGTAGCCGTAGGAAGGCGCCACAGCCCTCTCCAGCCCCGCCCCCCGCCAAGCGCCGGCCCAAGCGGCGCTCCTGAGACGGGCTGCTCAGGGATGACGTTTGTTTCTCAGGAGATGGTAGCAGGGCCACTCCTTCCCCCGGTGGAGGGCCGGGGGAGAATCTTTTGTTCTCCACTCCCCGCTGCTCACCCACGGGTGGGCAGCACCCTAATGTGGTTAAAGACAGAAACAAACCTCTCATCCCTGAGCACACAGAGTTCTCGGACGACACAGAGCGCCGCCCACCAGCCGTGCTCTCCTCGTCCCCCTCTGTCCCAGAGTCGGTTGACACGGCGTGCCGTCCACGGACCGTTTCGTCCCTGTCCCACTCTGTCGCCAGACCCCTGGCAGAGCAGGCCCCCGTGGAACGCTGGTCCTTCCCTGGCCTCCTCTGTCAGGGCGCGGATGTTAACTGCGCCCCCACACCGGATCGCTATGCCGTCCACGTCCGGGCCAGTTACTCCGCTTCGCTGCCCCTCCGGGGGGACGCCTGTGATCCACATGACCCCGCTGGTACAGTTTCTGGGAGCCTGGCTAGAGCTTCCCCACCTGTCCCGCTGGGTCGCCCGCACCATCAGGTTCGGCTATGCGATTCAGTTCGCACGGTTTCCTCCCCGCTACAGGTGAGTCCGCTCCACTTTGGTCGGTGGCAATGCCCCCATCATGCGAGCAGAGATTGCCACCCTGCTGGCGAAGGGTGCAATCGAGACTGTCCCTCCAGCCGAGATGAGGTCCGGCTTCTACAGCCCTTACTTCATTGTCCCCAAGAAAACCGGTGGGTTACGACCAATCCTGGACCTGCGCTTACTGAATCGCTCCCTTCACAGGATGCCGTTCAAAATGCTCAACGCCAAACGCATTTTTGAATCTGTGCGGCCCCAGGATTGGTTTGCAGCGATCGACCTGAAGGACGCCTACTTTCATGTCTCCATTCTCCCTCGACACAGACCGTTCCTCCGGTTTGCTTTCGAGGGGCAGGCATACCAGTACGCGGTTCTCCCTTTCGGGCTAGCCCTGTCTCCTCGCGTCTTCATGAAGGTCGTCGAGGCAGCCCTTGTTCCCCTTCGGGTTCACGGGGTTCGCATCCTGAACTATCTCGACGACTGGCTGATCCTAGCTCACTCTCGAGACCAGGTTTGCGAACACAGGGACCTTGTGCTCCGGCACCTAGCCCGTCTGGGCCTTCGGGTCAACTGGGAGAAGAGCAAACTTTGCCCCGTGCAGAGGATCTCTTTTCTCGGTATGGACATCGACTCGGTCGCCAGCTTACGAGCGAGCGCGCGCAGTCACTGCTGACTTGTCTGAGACAAATACAGGGCAAGAGTGCGGTTCCACTGAAACTTTTTCAGAGGCTCCTGGGGCATATGGCATCTGCAGCCGCGGTGACGCCGCTCGGATTGCTTCATATGAGACCGCTTCAGCTTTGGCTTCGCGACCGAGTCCCGAGGTGGGCATGGCAACAAGGCACGCTCCGAGTACCAGTTACTCCGACCTGCCGTCAGACCTTCACCCCGTGGTTGAACCTCAGTTTTCTCAGGGCTGGTGTCCCCCTGGAAGCTGTGTCTCAGCATGTTGTTGTCTCAACAGATGTCTCCACCACGGGCCGGGGCGCCATGTGCAATGGACATGCTGCCGCGGGCTCCTGGACAGGACCCCAGCGCCTATGGCATGTCAATTGCCTCGAGTTGCTGGCAGTACGCCTTGCCCTGCACCGCTTTCGAGCGCTGCTCATGGGTCAACACGTACTAGTCCGATCAGACAATACCGCCACAGTAGCGTACATCAACCATCAAGGTGGTCTACGCTCCCGCCCTATGTCGCAACTCGCCCGCCACCTCCTCTTATGGAGTCAGAGGCATCTGAGGTCCCTTCGTGCCATTTACATTCCCGGAGCCCTGAACCGTGCTGCCGACGAGCTGTCGCGGCTTCAGCCCCTCCCTGGAGAATGGCGACTCCATCCCCAGTCGGCCCAGCTGATTTGGGACCAGTTCGGGGACGCACAGATAGATCTGTTTGCCTCCCACGACTCGACTCATTGCGCCCAGTATTATTCTCTGACCGAGGGCACGCTCGGCACGGATGCGCTGGCGCACAGCTGGCCGCGGGGCCGCAAATATGCGTTTCCCCCAGTGAGCCTTCTTGCGCAGGTCTTGCGCAAGGCGCAGGTCTTGCGCAAGGTCAGGGAAGACGAGGAGCAGGTCCTTCTGGTTGCGCCGTACTGGCCCACCCGGACTTGGTTCTCCGAACTAGTGCTCCTCGCGACAGCATCTCCTTGGCCAATTCCTCTGAGGAAGGACCTCCTTTCTCAGGGACGGGGCATCCTGTGGCACCCTCGTCCCGATCTCTGGAACCTCCACGTGGCTCCTGGACGGGACGAGGCAGGTTTGAGTACCCTACCACCTACGGTGGTGGCTACCATCACTTCCGCTAGAGCGTCGTCCACGAGACACGCCTACGCGTTGAAGTGGAACCTCTTCGTCAACTGGTGCTCTTCTCGCCGAGAAGACCCCCGGAGGTGTTCGATCAGTTTCGTGCTTTCCTTCCTTCAAGATGGGTTGGAGCGAAGGCTGTCTCCCTCCACCCTCAAAGTTTATGTTGCCGCTATTGCCGCTCACCACGACTTAGTGGAAGGTAAGTCCATAGGGAAGCACGACCTGATCGTCAGGTTCCTGAGGGGGGCGAGGAGGCTGAATCCTCCTCGTTCTCCTCTCGTTCCCTCTTGGGACCTCTCAGTGGTCTTAAGTGCCCTGCAGAGTGCTCCCTTTGAGCCTCTGCAATAAGTGGAGCTTAAGTTCCTGTCAATGAAGACAGCGCTCCTGGTTGCATTGGCCTCTCTCAAGAGGGTCGGGGACCTGCACGTATTCTCCGTTGACGAAGCGTGCCTGGAATTCGGGCCGGTGTACTCTCACGTGATCCTGAGACCCCGGCTTGGATATGTGCCCAAGGTTCCTACCACTCCTTTCCGGGACCAGGTGGTGAACCTGCAAGCACTGCCCTCGGAGGAGGTAGACCCAGCCTTGGCACTGCTCTGTCCAGTACGCGCTCTCCGCGCCTATGTAGACAGGACGCAGTGTTTCAGGACCTCAGACCAGCTCTTTGTCTGTTATGGTGGGAAGCTGAAGGGAAAGGCTCTCTCAAAGCAGAGGTTGTCTCACTGGATAGTGGACACCATTGCTTTGGCATACCAACAGTAAGGTCGACCGTGCCCCCTTGGTGTGACTGCCCACTCCACCCGGAGTGTGGCATCCTCTTGGGCTCTAGCGCATAGCGCCTCGCTAGCAGACATCTGCAGAGCTGCAGGCTGGGCGACACCGAACACATTCGCCAGATTCTATAATCTCCGAGTGGAGCCAGTGTCCTCTCATGTACAGGATCCTTCGTCCTACATATATCGAGGGCTCAGATTTACGCAGGGCACTGGAAGACAGCTGTGAAGGTGGCGTGATTAGACTGGTAACCCCATTCGTCGTCATCCGACGTAACTCGGAGTGACAACGAAAGGGAACGTCTCGGTTACGTATGTAACCCTCGTTCCCTGAGTAGGGAACGGAGACGTTACGTCTTCCTGCCACTTCCGCTGTACCGCGGGGATCGCCTGAGTTCAGTCTTGGCTCCTCAGCGAAGAAACATAACTGCATGTTGCCGGCGTCCTCCTTATATACCCACGAGGTGGGGCGGAGTTACGTCATGCAAATTCCGCAGACCCATGGCATTTCTTTGCCATTGGCTCGTTTTTAAATACTCGAAGCTGATAGGCTTTCTAAGCGAAACCCCATTCGTCGTCATCCGACGTAACGTCTCCGTTCCCTACTCAGGGAACGAGGGTTACATACGTAACCGAGACGTTCTCCACTGACTGTCATGATATCAGCATGATATTGATTAAAAAAGTTATATTGAATATTGTAAAACCTTTAACTTCTATTTGTAACTTGTCATTCCAGACTGGCTGCTTTCCAAGTAAAATGAAAATCGCTAAAGTAATTCCACTCTTCAAAAAGGATAACAAATACGCTTTTACTAATTACAGACCAATCTCTGTTTTGCCTCAGTTTTCAAAAATATTAGAGAAACTCTTCAATTCTCGACTTGAAAAGTTTCTCGAGAAACATCATATAATTAATGATGGTCAGTATGGTTTTAGGTCCAAAAGAACTACCTCAATGGCAATAACTGAAGCTATTGAAGAAATTACTAATGCACTTGATTAATCACTCAATCCTATTAAATAAGATGGAAAGATATGGAATTAGGGGGCTGGCTGGAGATTGGTTAAAAAGTTATTTAACAGGGAGGTTACAGTTTGTAAAAATTGGTCAGTATTTATCAGATACTCTTGGCATTGTTTGTGGTGTCCCCCAGGGGTCAATATTTGGGCCAAAACTGTTTAATGTGTATATAAATTATATTTTTAATATATCCAAAGTACTGAAACTTACTATTTGCAGACGACACCAATATATTCTACAGTGCATTCCATACTTTGGATATATTAAAAAAACAGTGCATCCGTCAGTACATTATGATTATAATGAGCTCGTAAATACGGTAAACAGGGAACTAAATATAATAAAAAAGTGGATGGATACAAATAAATTATCCTTGAATATAAATAAAACTAAGATAATGATGTTCTGTAATTGCAACAAAATGTCAGACAGAGAATAAGTATTGATGGTACCCAAATTGAAATTGTGTGAGTGAGAATACATTTTTGGGAGTAAAAATTGACAGTAAATTGTCATGGAAACCCCATGTCAGACACATAAAATCAAAAATCTCCAAAAGCCTCTCAATTATAAATAAAGCAAAATTATACCTTGATGAGAATGCACTCCGTACTCTATACTGCACCATGGTACTACCATGCCTCATGTTTTGTGTTGAAGTGTGGGGAAATAATTACCAGAACACAATAAATCCTCTGATCATATTACAGAAAAGAGCTGTGAGGATCATTCATAAGGTTGGTTTTCTAGAACATACTCATAATCTGTTTACGCAGTCAAAGTTGTTCAAATTTGATGACCTTGTAAAATACAATACATCAATAGTCCTATATAAAGCATTTAACAACTTATTACCGCCTAACTTACAACGTTTTTTTCAAATTCCAGTGCGAGCTCATAACTTGAGAGGTTTTGGATATTTTTCATTACAAAGAGCCCAAACCACTCATAAACATTATTGTGTGTCTGTATGCGGAGTGAAACTCTGGAACAAACTGGACATGCAACAAAAGCAATGTAAAACTATTCATCAATTTAACCTGTTATATTGTCACGAACGCCGGTGAAGATTCCCCTGTCGGCCACCGGAGGTCTCACTCTCCTGAATTCTAACGTTAGCTTTTAACTACACTTCCCAAGAACCCACATACAGGGACTGATTACTGCACACCTGATCCTCATCACCAGACTATTTAAACCCTGCTTGTTCATACATGCATTGCGAAGTCTTGTTTGCCCTGGCTGCATTTCTGAGCGTTATCTTACCATTGTATCTTCTGTCTGTGTTTTGACCCTGCCTTGGATTACCGACTCTTCTCTGCCTGCTATTGATCTCTGTTTCACACTGACCTTCACTCCTGTTGTTAGCTGCCAGCCCTGAACCACTGCCTGTTTTGACCACGTTTGATGTCCTGTCTCTGATATGGTTGTTCGCCTTGGTATTTCGACCCACGCCTGTTTGTACACTGAGCTTGCTATATTTAAATAAAACTGCACATGGATCCTACTCAGCCTGCGTCTGTGTTACATATATAAACATCGGGTCTGGTTAAAATACAGAGATTAGGATCTTTAATTTACATTGCTGTTATACTCTGTCTTATAGTTTTAACATGTGCTCAATGTTTCCTAACCATCGTTGGTATATTGCCGATTACCATTGTTGGCATTGTTTATTCTTCTTAAATTGTTGGTACTGTTGTTATAATAAATACTTGATACTTGTGGTAACGCCACCATGATACAACATTTGTAAACAATCTGTGAGCAAAGTAACAATGAAGCTCAATGTATTAATTACTAAATGGGGAACTGGGGTGGGATTAAATAATTTGTCTTCTTCCCACTCCCTTTCAGGCAGATTTCGATCGTCATAGTTTAATACTGTATGTTTGTTTTACACTGTATGACTTAACAATATTTTGTTTGCCTTGTACTTCTGTGCCATTGCCTGAAATAAATGAATGAATACTTTTGCCATTTGCCACCTGACCACGCTTGCTTCACCTGTTGCCTATAAATTGATTGTGAACCCTTTGGCTCATTCTTTGCACTCTCTACTGGCACTCCGATGCATACTGTGTGCCTCTCTATTAATTAACGTGAGTCTGTAGCGCCCCCTATGCTCTGAGTGTAACCCAAGCGACGCTCCGGATTCTTTAAATGTGTTTCTCGTCTTGCATCTATGCAATAATGTTATTCTTTCCCTTCTTTGAGATCTAATAATCTGTATCTACTAATTAATTACAAACAAGACCATTGGGTAAGTATAAACAAACAATAACATTTATTCACACACAATAAAAGAAATATTAAACAAATGAAAACCCCTTGTATTGAGTCTTAATATACCAATAAACTTCAAATGTAAATCAACACTTGTCTCTGGTCACTTATTTTATCTTTCAGAAACTAAATAAACTCAATTCACTTTCACTCTGTGACTTTAAGTTAAACTATCTCACTTTAAATTATTCCAATAGAATGAAAAAATCAAATTTAGGAATAACCTTTTCAGTTACCTCACATAAATCCGCAATAACACTTCTTAACACTCTTGCTATCTTTGGGAAAATTAAAACACTTCACCGTACCCCTTGAGTGATCACTCGTATATGCACGCGTGCACACACACACACACACACGCACACACACACACACAATGTAAAAGTCACCACCCAACCCCTCATTGCAGCCCTGTACCGTTGCTAGAGTTCGCTTTGGCCTAGAAACAACAAATGGCCTCTTCACTCTATTGAGCAAATAAAACAAAACCAGATCACCTGAATTCCTCCGTCAGCAAACGACACTTCAGCAACTCTTCATCCACTACGAGCACCTACGAACACACTGGCTTTACTTTGCCCATCAGCTCACCATCTTCTTCCCCCTGACAGCAGCAAACGAAATCCAGAGCTCATCCGATCTAGACCAGCTCTGATCAAAGTCCAGCGAACCGGTGTCTTCTTCACACGGATACGATAATCAACGTGCAGTCCATAGCATTTAAATGTCCGTGATTCTACCGCATTTCCATACTAATGTATTTTTCACACTATGAAAATAAACACCTAGACGAACTCCTGTTTGGAGTAACTCTTTCACAAATGTTTCTGGTATTTTAGAAAAGTCCGAACTGAATAAATGCACGAATTAAACACTTATACAGCACTTAGATTACATTTTTTCACCTCAGCTTTTACAACACCCGCTTCTCTCTCCTCTGTCTCAGACTCTCCTTTTCCTCTCATCCAATCCGAAACACCCTCTGACTAAAGAATGCGGGATAAAACCACACAACAACCAATGAGAATAAAGCAATACAAGAGTGCTAGGCAAAAGCACATTTTCCCTAAGTGCATTACAGACAAACTTTAATCTCCCTCATTATTCTTAAAGCAACATATCCCAGTTATAATCTTATTCAAGTGAAACCCTTTATATCACTTATAAATCCTATAACTGAACTTCTCTGAATGACTAAGACTATTGTTTAATTAATAATAATTCCCTTCATACTCAGAACCAACTATTTCTGTAATAATCTCAGAAATAAGATATTAATAACCCTATATGGAATATTAATAAACCACCTGGGTTACACTCTCCCCCTACTAAATTACTCATGTCCTCATGAGTCTCCAACTACAACTGTAGTAAGACTTCAGCCTTCGGATTCATCTTCTGCTGAACACATTGTTCACAGGTGGCCATTGAATGACACCACAATGTTTTGCAAGCACTCCTCTTCTTAGAAGAATCTTGAATCTTCACAACCATACCCCTATACACAATAGTCAAAGGCTTGTCAGAAGACTTTCCAAGTTCATCATAACTCAACTTCTGAACTGGTTTAATCCTCCTCTTCAGAGAATTCCTCCCTCTCTCAATTTCATCTTCTCCACTTGCAACATTCACAGTTTCAATTCCTCCTCCTTCAGAAACTGAATCCTCAATGTTCTCCTCCAATTGATCATCAGACTCCACTCCTCCAGTCAGTTCTACCTGAACAGGATCCTCTCGAGACCTATTAGGACTCTGCACGTTCTCCCCCCCAGTTGACGGGAAAGACAGTCTTTCAAGATTCACAGTCCTTCCAACTGGATAATAAACACAATCACTACTATCATCACTCATAGAATTCCAGTCCACTGATTCACGATTCTCCCTTTCATGATTCACGACTTTCTTCTGTCTTCTTTCCACAGTTTTAGATCTGGTCACCACGTGGCGGGAACTGTCCTCCCTCTCTGAAGGTAAGTTTATTCTCACTCCCTCACCAATCGGCAGCAAGTGATCTCTGTGCAAAGTTCTTACCCCTCCTGTTCCAGTCTTTGGCTTCACCCTGTATACAGGTAAATTCTCCAGCTTCTCCAGAACCAGGTAAGGTACTGAACCCCACTTATCTCTCAACTTCTGCTTCCCAGTTGTAGCCAAGTTTTTCACCAGCACACAGTCTCCTTTTCCAAGCTCACAGAACTTCACTCTCTGATCATAGAGTCTTTTGTTCCTCTGCTCCGTTTTCTGTGCAGTCTGCAGTGATAAATCAAATGCATTTCTCAAATCCTCTTTCATTCTCTCTACATACTTCACATGCTTTTCTCCTCTTCTCCCATCTCCAGCATTTCCAAAATGCACATCAATTGGAAGGCAAGCCTCTCTCCCAAACATAAGATAGTAAGGAGAAAATCCAGTAACTTCACTCTTCGTGCAGTTATACGCATGCACCATCTGACTCACAATCTGACTCTATCTCTCCTTTCTGGAAGCATCCAAGGTCCCTAGCATGGATAACAATGTTCTGTTAAAACGTTCCGGCTGCGGGTCTCCCTGAGGATGATATGGTGAGGTACGAGACTTTCTGATCCCCAGAATTCCAAGCAACTCCTTGATCAGCCGGCTTTCAAAGTCTCGACCCTGGTCAGAGTGTATCCTAGCAGGTAGTCCGTAATGAACGAAAAACTTCTTCACTAGAATCTTTGCAACCGTCAGCGCCTTCTGATCTCTTGCAGGATACGCTTGTGCATAACGTGAAAAATGATCAGTTACTACAAGAACATTTGATACTCCTCTCAAGTCTGGCTCAATTGATAGGAAATCAATGCAAACAAGATCCATCGGTCCTGAGGGTTAGGGTTAACCCTAACCCTAAACCTAACCCTAACCCTAGGAATCCTAACCGCTTGAAATATGATTCAAGTATGCAGACCTTTGCGGCAATGTCTTCCTCACAATACACCCCCCACAATTCTTCACATATCTTTCCACTTCCATGGACATATGCGGCCAGTAGAATCTGTCCTTGCACAGCTCTGTCGTTCTCTCAATCCCCAGATGACCTGACTCATCATGTAGCGAATTTAATACTTCCTGTCTATACTTTCCAGGCAAAACCAACTGAACTTTCTCTCCTCCAAGAGAATTCTGTGTCACTCGGTATAACAGATGATTATGAATAACCAACTTTTTCCCTTGTTTCCTCAACAAAGTCTCCAACACATCTGAACTCTTTGTTGTTTTCAGACACTTTCCAGACTCCACATCTCGCATCACTGTACCAATGACCGGGTCTTCCCCTTGTGCCACTCTCAACTCCTGGTTAGTCAAGGAATCTCTCTCATTAGTGTCCAAACGAATCGGGCAAACATACAGTTCTGGAACACTTTCTACTCCACCACCCAGTTGGTCTACCAGTCTGTCCTCCCCTTCTTCAGCCCAGTAAGTACTCTTTACATGGCCACACATGGCTTTAACCCCTGATCTAGGAATATCCATCCAGTTGGTAGCTTCACCTGTATCCGCAGGATAACGCGACAGTACATCAGCATCAACATTCTGACTTCCAGCCTTATACTGTAGGTTAAAATCATACGTGGCTAAGGCACTCAACCATCTATGTCCAGTTGCATTAAGTTTTGCACTTGTTAGAACATATGTAAGGGGATTATTGTCAGTCCTTACTGTGAATTTTGTTCCATACAAGTAGTCATGGAATTTGTCAACAGCTGCCCATTTCAGCGCCAGGAACTCCAACTGATGAATGGGATATCGTTGTTCCGCCTCACTCAGTTTCCGACTTGCGAATGCAATTGGTCTCAACCCCTCAGGGCACTCTTGATTTAGGACTGCTCCCAGCCCTTTCAAGCTAGCATCCACATGCAGTACGTATGGCTTAGATGGATCAGCATACGCCAGTACAGGTGCATGAGTCAAACACTTGATAATAGAATGAAACGCATCCGTGCATTCGTCAGTCCACCTCTCTCCAAAGGATTCCTTCTCTTGGAAGTATTTCCCTTTCTTCTCTACCTTCTTTTTACCCCTCACCGGTGCATACCCTTTGGTCAATTCCGTTAAAGGCCTTACAATCTTGGAGTAATTCTTGACAAATCTGCGATAGAAACCGCAAAATCCAAGAAACGATCTTAAGGACTTCAGATCATGAGGTATCTTCCACTCCTTCACAGCCTTCACCTTCTCTGGATCTGGTGTAACGCCTTCTGCACTAACAATATGTCCCACATACTTGACAGACGGTTGACAGAATTGACACTTGTCAAATGATAATCTCAGCCCAAACTCCTCCAATCTATCAAGCACTTTCATCAGTCTCTCTTCATGTTCTTCCAATGTTCTCCCGAAAACAATCAGATCATCCAAGTACACTATCACTTGTAGTAAGTGCATGTCTCCAACTGCCTCCTCCATCAATCGCTGAAACGTCGCAGGAGCTCCCGATATCCCCTGAGGCATCCGCTCAAATTGATAGAATCCAAGAGGACAAATGAACGCAGTCTTCTCTTTATCTTCAGAAGCCATTTCGATTTGATAGTAGCCACTCCTCAAATCCAACACTGAAAACCACCTACCCGTCAGACAATCCAAAGCATCTTCTATCCTCGGCGTTGTGTACCGGTCAGGTATAGTTCTGGAGTTCAGAGTTCTATAATCAATACACATCCTTATAGCACCGTTCTTCTTTCGAGCTATGACTATGGGTGACGCATAAGGACTTCTCGATTCCTTAACTCCTGCAGCCAGCAGATCCTTCAGATGACGATGCACATCATCTATGTCAGCTGAAGTTCCTTTACCTCTTTCGGAAAGGTGTACTATCCTTCAGCCTGATTGTATGAGTAACATCCTTCGCTTTCCCCACATCCCACTCGGATATGGAAAAAACATTCCCTCGCTCAGACAACTTTGTAACAGTTTTAACTCTGTTACCTTAGCGGTTATATTTCTCCACTCCATTAGGGGGCGTTAATCATCTTCATAGATGAGTATTTAACCAGGTACTATACCTGAAGAAGTAGGCAAGCATGTGGATAGAGGAAGCAATGGCTTTCTTGGGCTATTCCGTTTGACTTTATAAGGTCCTATGATTGAGGAATGTGTTTCCTTTTTGGTCAATCAATGGACCTTTTTATTCCGGTGCTTTCTTATATGGGTGAAAGTATTTGCTTCACCTAACTTTCTGCTTGGTGGTTTGGTGCCTTGTTATCTTGTGGAAGACAGGAAGACACCTTTTCTATCTACAACCTTGGGATTATCAAATTAACAGTACTGACTTTTGCAAGGACATTTCCTCCATTACCAAGCCTTGTCGACTCCACCATAAGAAAAGTGAATCATTCACTTTTCCAGTGCAGATTCCCATGACGCTTAACTTTTCTTGTGTGATGATTGGTGTACCTGGTTTTTTACTGTTTTGTACCTTGTTTATTATTGGTTTTTGTTTTGTTTTTGTATGATGTAAACCTTTGAGGTTTTGGGTTGGTGAATACATTATAAGCGTAAAGCTTGTGTCTGATTCTTCCGAAATATAGCTGTGTAAACCAAAGTAAACTAGTTTTTTTAATCTATACCTAAGCCAATATTAAGTCTTACCATTCCTACTCTGATATATAACTTAAGCCCAAAAGGGGTAACGGTTATATAAATGGCGCCCGAACAGGGACTGGGAAGGCTTTAAGGTACTTGTTTGCTATTGATTGGTTTCAATTAAATCATGTCTAATTCAAAGGCTTTCAAAGGGGATGTTCCTGTACCCGACCCAGACTTTTCAACATCAGCGTTTAGAGCACACCGAGAGCCATTAAAGGAGCTGATCAATACTTTTAGCGATTTATATATGTCAGATGAGGAAGATGGAGCTGGTGTGGAAGACCCTGATGACGTTTTTTCACCACCACCTCATCCACCCCCAGAGGTCTATGAAGATCCTGAGACTACAGAACCAGAGTCTAAATCAACCATAAATAATGAGATTAGCAATCGCCTTGATTCTCTGGAAAAACATGTCAGCAACCTTCGACAACAGGTGGGAGAACGAATGTCCGTACAGGATTGTGAGGAACGGTTTAGATCCACTGAAGAAAAAGTGTCATATCATGTTGATCGTGAATGTGGAAGGGTGAAAAAATACCTAGAGCTGCTTGTGAAAGATCTGGGTGAATCTATGGTAGATTGTCTAAGGCGGCGAGACAAGCAGATAGATCGTAAACTGCAGATGTACCATCCAACAAGTTCAACCCCTCAGCTATCCATGAGTAGACCTGTTATACACAAGCCAGCCAAGGACATTCATTCTCATACCTACTGTACCGCTGACAGTATGTCAGGAAGCCAGTTTAATCCGCCTGTCAAGCTTGAATTCCCTAAGTTCAGCAATCACCCAGAGGAAGACCCACTTGCCTTTATTGAACGTTGTGAGGAGTTTTTTGCTGTCCGCCCATTAACAGATGAAGAAACAATAGCTGCCCTTACTGCTGTTTTGAGTCACACGGCCAAAGATTGGTGGACTGCGGAGAAGAAAAGGGTCCATGATTGGCAGCAGTTTAAAGAGTCTTTTCTTCAAGCCTTCTTAAATGAAGATTATGAAGTAGTGGCCATGAAAAAGCTCATGGAAAGGAGGCAAGGGGTAAATGAAAGTTTTAGGGACTACGCTTTCCATTACCGGGCATTGTGTTTAAGGTGGAAAAAGGGAATGGCTGAAAAGGAGATGATTCAGGCCATATTGAGGAACTGCAACCCTCGGCTTGCCAGTCTTTTAAGAGGGAACCTGCAGTCAGTCCACGAACTGGTTCGGGTTGGAATGCAAGTTGAAAGAGACATTAGTGAGTCAAAGAAGTACTGGAACATGATGAACGCTGATGAGCAGCGGAAGAAGGATGTCGGGAGTCAGGAGTCACAAAAAAGAAACGCTCCATCCTATACTCGAGTTGTGCAAAACATTAAAGAGGATTTGCAGCCTAATCCCAGAAACCTCACCATCCCGCTTAACATTCAACGTAAACGTATAGCTGCACTCGTTGATATTGGTAGTACTTTGTCTTTAATGCAAAAGTCCCTTTGGAAACAGTTGTGTAAGGAGGAAGTCTTGTTGTCAAGTGGAGGACAAACGTTTCTTCTGGCCAACAGCCATCATCAAGCTGCAGTAGGAAAAGTACTCTGGATAACAAAAGTGCATGATGTTCCAGTGGAGGTTGAATTCTACATAATGAACGATTCTGACCTGGCAGTACCTGTTATATTGGGAATGGATTTTTTGTTGAAGTCAGGAATGGTGATAGATTTTCAGCGTGTTCAGTATATCTTACCAACAGAAAGGGACGAGGTGGTTATCCATCCCTTTATTTGTCAGGATACAATAACGACGATACATACTGTCCACTTCTACTTTGCCCTGTCTTTACCATCACGCAATGAAGAGGATCTTCAGGCTATCCATAGTCTGACTGCCCAAGCAGACACTAGCATACAGGGGCAGATTCAGTTGGAAGGTCTGATGTTGGGTTGGCCTACAGTTTGTACTCATGACATCGGTCATACAACATTGGTTAAACATCGAATCCTTACCACTGATGAGGTGCCTGTAAGAAAAAGAGCTTATCGAGTGTCAAAGGAGAAGCAAGCTTTCATTGATGAAGAGGTAAAAGAGATGTTAGATAAACACATCATACGTCCATCTATATCACCTTGGGCTTCACCGGTAGTTGTGGTACCAAAGAAAGATGGTGGGACGCGTTTTTGTGTGGATTATCGGGGTCTTAATGCCAAGACACCTTTGGATGCGTACCCAATGCCACAGATTCAAGACATTTTGGAGTCTATTCATGGTGCATCTGTGTTCAGTACCCTTGATCTGAAAAGCGGGTATTGGCAACTAGACATGGATCATGACAGTATTCATAAAACAGCCTTTGTGACTTCATCAGGATTATATGAATTCCAACGTTTACCTTTTGGCCTGAAAAATGCGGCAGCATCTTTTCAAAGATTAATGGAGCATGTGCTTAGAGATCTGAAGGGGAGGTGCTGTATGGTGTACATT
Organism: Meda fulgida; assembly: GCA_030578275.1. NCBI lineage: Eukaryota > Metazoa > Chordata > Actinopteri > Cypriniformes > Leuciscidae > Meda > Meda fulgida. The sequence continues at coordinate 607,349 of CM060632.1, read as the reverse complement.
GATGATGTGGTGATCTACTCTAAAGACGAACAAGAGCACTTCAAGCACATCCAACAGGTATTCAATTGCCTATCCAAAGCTGGTCTCACCCTCAATATGAAGAAATGCAATTTCATTCAGAAATCTCTTAAGTTTCTCGGTCACATAGTTTCTGGAGACGGGATAAGAACTGATCCAGACAAAGTTTCAGCTGTTCGATCATTTCCCACTCCTCGATCCCTGAAAGAAGTACAAAGATTCTTGGGATTAGCTGGTTGGTATCATAGATTCATTCCCAACTTCTCAGAAAAAGCAGCACCCCTTCATGCACTAAAACAAAAAAATACAACTTGGATTTGGTCAGAGCAGTGTCAAGTCAAGTCAAGTCAAGTCAAGTGTATTTATATAGCGCTTTTCACAATATAAATTGCATCAAAGCAGCTTCACAATATCAATCAAATAACATAATGTTTGTTTCTTAGTGAAAAAACATCCACGTTTGGTAGGGCTGATCAATGGTATTAATGCTTGGCTAATTATTTTGAATATCCCCAACTGAACAAGCCAAAGGCAACAGTGGCAAGGAACCGAAAAACTCCATCAAGTGACCTACTGGTGTCCTAAAACTCCATCAGGTGACCTAATGGAGAAAAAAAAACCTTGGGAGAACCCAGGCTCAGTCGGGGGCCAGTTCTCCTCTGGCGTTTATGAACTAGAGGCCGGATTTACAGTAACTGTAAATTTGATACAGAATTTTGTTTTATTTTATCACTTCGGGGTGGGTACGCGAACCGGAATCACAACATTTTATCTGTAGAGTGGGAAAGGGATCCTCCATAGGGAGAGGCTAGTTGGCACTTCAGCACTGCGTTGTCATCGGGTCCAGGCAAAGCTCCTAGTCAGATCTGGATACGGCCTGGATCCGGTCGGCTGCGGGAAAACCTCGGGATAAACAAAGACACTAAAATTAGCGTAGATGCCATTCTTCTTATGATGATGTAACGAGTACATCAGGATTTAAGGGAAGTGTTCCCAGTTCCGGCTGACCTAATCTATGCAGCCTAATATTGAATTATAGAAGTCTATAATATATTATGTGTATGCTAGGTCAAAGAGATGTGTTTTTAGTCTAGCTTTGAACTGACAGAGTGTGTCTGCTTCCCGGACAATGGTAGGAAGACTGTTCCAAAGTTTTGGTGCTAAATAGGAAAAGGATCTACCGCCCGCAGTCGATTTTGAAATTCTAGGTATTATCAACTGGCCCGAATTTTGAGATCGCAATAGACGTGAAGGACTATAATGCGTTAAGAGCTCGCTCAAGTACTGCGGAGCTAAACCATTTAGTGCTTTGTAAGTAATCAACAATATTTTAAAATTTATACGATGTTTAATAGGCAGCCAATGCAGTGTTGACAGAACCGGGCTAATATGGTCATATTTCCTGGTTCTAGTAAGAACTCGAGCGGCTGCGTTTTGGACCAGCTGTAGTTTATTTATTAAGCGTGCAGGGCAACCACCCAGAAGAGCATTACAATAATCTAGTCTTGTTGTCATGAAAGCATGAACTAATTGTTCCGCATTTGTTAATGAGAGCATATGTCGTAATTTAGATATATTTTTAAGATGGAAAAATGCGGTTTTACAGATACTAGACACATGACTTTCAAATGAAAGATTGCTATCAAAGAGCACACCCAGGTTCCTAACCGACGACGAAGACTTAACAGAGCAGCCATCAAGGGTTAGACAGTATTCTAGGTTATTACGTGTGGAAGTTTTTTGTCCAATAATTAGAATCTCTGTTTTTTCAGAGTTTAGTAGTAGGAAATTACTAGTCATCCAATTTTTTATATCAGCTATGCATTCCGTTAATTTTGTGAATTGGTAAGTTTCGTTAGGTTTTGAAGAAATATACAGCTGAGTATCATCGGCATAACAATGAAAGCTAATTCCATGTTTCCTAATGATATGTCCTAATGGTAGCATGTACAGAGTGAACAGCAGCGGTCCTAGTACTGAGCCTTGTGGTACGCCATACTGAACTTGTGATCGATAAGACATCTCTTCATTTACTGCTACAAACTGATAACGGTCAGATAAGTATGATTTAAACCATGCTAGTGCAATTCCACTAATGCCAACATAGTTTTCCAGTCTATTTAAAAGAATGTTGTGGTCAATTGTGTCAAATGCAGCACTAAGATCAAGTAACACTAATAGAGAGATACAACCACGATCGGATGATAAAAGTAAATCATTTGTAACTCTAATGAGAGCTGTCTCAGTACTATGGTGCGGTCTAAATCCTGACTGAAAATCCTCGCAGATATCATTTCTTTCAAGAAAGGAACACAGTTGTGAGGATACTGCTTTTTCTAATATCTTTGACAGAAAAGGCAGATTTGAGATCGGCCTGTAATTGACTAATTCTGAAGGATCAAGTTGCGGTTTTTTAACAAGCGGTTTTATCATAGCCAGCTTAAAGGTTTTTGGTACATATCCTAGAGACAAAGACGAATTAATGATATTAAGAAGAGGATCTATGATCTGTGGAAGCATCTCTTTCAGTAGCTTAGTCGGTATAGGGTCTAACATACAAGTTGTCGATTTAGATGAATTAACGAGTTTGCAGAAATCTTCCTCTCCTATAGCAACAAATGAAAACAATTTTTCCTCAGGGAGACTACAATGCACTCCCTGATGCGATACTGTAGTAGACGGTTGCATAGTTATAATTTTGTCCCTGATATTATCAATCTTATAAGTGAAGAAGTTCATAAAGTCATTACTGCTGTGTTGCTTGGAAACTTCTGTGCTTAAAGCTTTCTTTTTCGTTAGTTTAGCCACTGTTTCAAATAAATACCTAGGATTATGTTTATTTTCTTCTAATAGGGTTGAAAAATAAGCAGATCTAGCAGCTTTTAAAGCCTCTCTGTAAGCAATCGAGCTCTCTTTCCATGAAATCCGAAATACCTCTAGTTTTGTTTTCTTCCAGTTGCGCTCCATTTTTCTGGCTGCTCTCTTAAGGGCCTGAGTGTGCTCGTTGTACCACGGCGTTGGACTATTTTCTTTAATCTTCTTTAAGCGCAACGGAGCAACTGCGTCTAAAGTGCTGGAAAAGAGAGAGTTAAAAGTTTCTGTTGCAATATCGAGTTCTTCTAAGCTATCCGGGATGCTGAGATGATGAAACTGATTAGGAAGATTATTGATAAAGCAATCTTTAGTGGCAGAAGTTATGGGTCTAACATATTTATAACACGGAGTCGGCTTTGCAGCCTTGGCTAAATGTAATTTACATGAGACTAGATAATGGTCTGAGATGTCATCGCTCTGCTGCAGAATTTCAACGGCATCAACATCTATTCCATGTGATAATACTAGATCCAGAGTATGACCACGACAATGAGTGGGTCCTGACACGTGTTGTCTAACTCCAATTGAGTTTACAATGTCTTTAAGTGCCAATCCCAATGCATCTTTTTCATTATCTACATGTATATTAAAATCACCAACAATTAGTACTTTATCGTTAGCCAATACTAATTCTGATAGAAAGTCCGCAAATTCTTTGATAAAATCTTTATGGTGCCCTGGTGGCCTGTATACAGTAGCCAGCAGAAATCTCAAACGTGATTTATCGTTTACACTATATATTTTTACATTAAGCACCAACACTTCAAAAGAAGTATATTTAAAAATAGATTTCTTAGTGGTTTTGAAAATATTACTATAAATTACAGCAACACCTCCCCCTTTGCGTTTTAGACGAGGTTCATGTTTATAACAGTAATCTTGTGGGGTTGACTCATTTAAAGTAATGTAATCGTTTGGTTTTAGCCAGGTTTCTGTCAAACACAGCACATCTAGATTATAACTTGAAATCATATCATTAACTATGAGCGATTTTGAAGTAAGGGATCGAATATTCAGCAACCCAAGCTTTATCATTTGTTCATCTGTATTATATCTGTTTTTTATTTGTTGAACATCAATTAAATTTTTTACCTGACGTTTTTTGGATTTCCAAATTCGGGGAACAGACACAGTCTCTATATGATGATATCTAGGTGAAAGAGGCTCTATGTGATGGGATTTATCTGACCTTGGTGACGCGAGGCCGCTAGCAGACGGTCGGTTTAGCCAGTCTGTCTGCTTCCTGACCTGAGCCCCAGATTGTCATGTTTTAGCTCTAAGACTATGTGCCATATTACTAGAGAGAAGAGCAGCACCATCCCAGGAGGGATGAACACCATCTCTTTTCAACAGGTCAGGCTTGCCCCAAAAACTTTTCCAATTGTCTATGAATTCTATATTATTCAACGGACACCACTTAGACAACCAACCATTGAGTGAGGCCAATCTGCTAACTATCTCATCACTCCTGCGAACAGGAAGGGGGCCAGAGAAAATTACAGTGCCTGACATCGTACTTGCGAGTTTACACACCTCTTTAATATTAATTTTGGTGATCTCCGACTGGCGGAGTCGAACATCATTAGTGCCGACATGAATAATGATCTTAGAGAATTTACGATTAGCATTAGCCAGCACTTTTAAATTTGCTTTGATGTCAGGCGCTCTGGCTCCCGGCAAACATGTGACTATGGTGGCTGGTGTCTCTATTTTCACGTTCCGTGTGATCGAATCACCAATTACCAGGGCACAATCAACAGAATTCTCAGTGGGTGTTTCACTGAGTGGGGCAAATCGATTTGTTATGGCAATCGGAACGGAAGGGTGGTTTTTTAATCCGCGACTAGAGCGATCTCTCACGGTCACCCATCTGCCCTGCTGCCTGGGCTCTACTTCAGCCGGAACCGAATCATGTACAGAGTTCACTATGCTAGGCGCATCCAAAATAGTATCTAAAGCTGTAGTACTATCCTTACTATCCTCAATTAAAGTTTGGATGCGTGTCTCTAGCTCTGAAATCTTCTCCGTCAGCCTGACTGTCTCCTTGCATTTATCACAAATAAATCCTATATTGCCATCGGAGAAGGCTACACTAAACATATGACATGTGACACAGGTGACAATAACAGGACAAGACATTACTCACCGTTTGTGTTGACTGATTCTTACTTACCTGGGCTTTTATGAACTCAAAGGCGCGGGCGCGCGAGAGAAAATAAATAATAAATAAATGAGCGCGGGTGGCGCGTAAACACGCGTTCTGTGCTAACAATAACGGAAGCTAGCGATGAAAGGTTAATCTGAGATGGTGGGTAAACTATATTTAGTAATATAAACAACTAGGAATGATAGTAAATGATGGTTCAAAACAGAAAGAAAGACAAAGCTAATACGAGGCGTAGAGCTTACAGCCTCGACGCAAACAAACTCACAGCAGGCAGGAAGGCAGACAGGAGCAATCGATCAGTGAACAGCAGATCAGATCAGACAGATCAAAATGTCAAGACAGATCAAAAAGTGTCAGCAATCGTTGGATCTACTCAAGATGGATTTAACCAAAGCACCCATTCTGGCAGCACCTGATCTCGAGAAACCTTTTAGAGTCCAGACGGATGCGAGTGAAGTAGGTTTAGGAGCTGTACTTACCCAGGAAGCAGAGGGAATTGAGCGTGTCGTTGCCTATGCATCACGGTTATTGAGGGGGGCAGAAAAAGCCTATTCAGTGTCAGAAAAAGAGTGTTTGGCGGTTGTGTGGGCTGTTGAAAAGTGGCGACCCTATTTAGAGGGAAGCCTATTTGAAATTATAACAGATCATGCAGCTTTGACGTGGGCCTTTCACCGTCCCAAGCCATCATCACGTCTGGTCAGGTGGACCATTTGGCTCCAAGGGTTCCACTTTGTTGTCAAGTACAGAAAGGGCCAGTGTAACATAGTCCCAGATGTGCTTTCCAGAATCCCAAATGGTGATAGCTCACCTAATCTTATTGCCCTTAATCAAGTACCTCCATCTGCCAGCATGCCAGTCGTTCTAACTCAGATTGCTGTTGCCCAAAATAATGATCAAGACATACAAGACATAGTTTCTGCCATCCGTGACCAGTCCCAGCCTCCTGATACTTCTAGAGTGCATCATATTATTGAAAATGGATTACTTTTCAGAAGTATTCCTGATGGACAAAACAGGCAGAAGCTTCAACTCATCATCCCACCAATGCATCGTCTGGCTTTCATCCAGTATGCTCATGATAATCCGCTTAGTGGGCATCTTGGTAAGCTCAAAACTCTTCTCCGACTTTTGGAAACAGTTTACTGGCCAACCATAAGTAAAGATGTATGGAATTATTGCAAAGGATGCCAGGTATGTCAACGATACAAGCTAACGCTTTCTAAACTCTCTGGTCAGCTACAATCTACACCTGTAGTTGAACCTGGTTTCATGCTAGGTGTTGACCTAATGGGCCCTTTTCCTAAAAGCAGCAAGCAAAATGAGTATCTGATGGTCATTGTAGATTACTGTTCTAAGTGGGTGGAGTTGTTCCCACTTAGATCAGCGAAAACTCCGCTGATTGCAAGAATTTTGGTGGAAGAGATTTTTACTCGATGGGGCACACCAGCATACCTAGTATCTGATCGGGGAGCACAGTTTACCTCTCAACTCCTCAGTTTTGTGTGCAAACAGTGGGGCGTTGTTCAAAAGCTAACAACTGCTTACCATCCCCAGACTAACCTTACTGAGCGGGTTAACAGAAATCTGAAGACAATGATTGCCTCATATGTAGGTGACCATCACAAATTATGGGATAGATGGATTCCTGAATTCAGGTTTGCCCTCAATACTGCCTTTCATGAAAGCACTGGATTCTCTCCTGCGGAAATAGCACTAGGAAGGAGACTTAAAGGCCCAATGGAGCGTGCGTTTCAGAGACCACCAGATCCTAGTCACCCTGCTTATACCACACTTGACAAACAAAGTGAACTCCTTAATATTGTCAAGTGTAATGTGGAACGAGCTCAGGCAAAACAGAAGAAATACTATGACCAGCGTCGAAAACCAGCTCATTTCCAGGAAGGAGATGTGGTTTGGGTACGGGCTCATCCCCTATCTAAAGCTGAGGAAGGTGTAATGGCTAAATTATCTGCCAAGACAATAGTGAATGAACCAATAGTGGACCAACACTTCCAATAGTGGAAGTGAATGAACGTCCATTCACTTCCACTGAAATGGCAGAAACTGGACCCACAAGACCTCTGGGCACACAATCCTTTTCACTGCCATCAGTAGTTCCCTTCTTTGAGAAACAATCTGAACCACCGGACCCAGTAGAATTATCCTTGGCTCTGCTCACTTCAGCTTTAGCTCTATGTAGGGATTTCACCAGCTTTTGAATCACCTTTTCGGTATTCTCTGTTGCTCTGCACTTAGTGGCAATATGTCCGTCTTCACCACAACGGTAACAAAAGAAATCCTCCTTAGGCTGCAACCTTCTCTCGGTATTTCTTCGAAAAGGCATTTCTCTGTAATTCATCCGCTTTGTCTGAGTCTGCTCAGCAGTTGAGTTTATGGTCATCACTTCCAGACGTTTGTTCAACTTCTGAATCTGCATCTTCAACTCTTCCACCTCAGGGTCTCCTCGAGTAGTCTCTCTTTTCTTCTCCTGCTTCTCTGCAGCAGCAGCAGCAGTCCTCATGGAATCAGCAGGCACCTTAGATGAATCTTTTCTCATCTTCAATTTCAGCTCTTGAAGTTCAGCTCTAAGGGTATTCACCACATCAGAATCCACTTCAGAATCGGTTTTCAGACTCAGTGATTTCACTGGCATTCCAATCCTACGTCTTGCAAACTCATTTTCTTCAGCTGCCTTTATCTCATTTAACAACTCCAAGAATCCAGGAGGCTTAGCTTTCCTTTCCCTTAGGCGCAGTTGTAACAACATCATGTCAGACTCAGCAGAAGTACCTCTGATAAGTTGTGCAAGTCTCGCATTATCCATTGACCGTGACATCAACCCTCCTTTCTGCACAACTTTCGTCAATGACTTCTCCAATCGGGTCAGGAAATCAGACAGCATTTCTTTAGGGGATTGTCTCAGCAATCGGAATGCAAAGTAAAGATCTTCACCTGATTCAAAGATCCAAAGGTATTTTCCAGTGCCTCCAAGTACTCCAAAGCACTAGCCCCAGGACTTGAAAATCTCACCGCTTTCACAATATCAAAAGCAGGACCCTTCACACTCTCCAGAATTCTTCTTCTCTTTTCCTTATCTGAACACTCACATTCAGATATCATCATTCTGGCCAGTTCCAACCAGTTCTCAAAACTCTCTTCTCCAGCCGGAATAGGAATGTTACCTGGGAACATCCTCAATCTTCTGTAAGCATTTGAATCTCCAGAAGGTTTTGTCTTTTCCAGCAGATCACCAACGGCACGAATGATAGACTCAGGTGACGCAGCATTCGAACCAGATGAATGGAACAATGATCCCACATCACTCATGGATTTTCCTTCCTCACAAAGAAATTTTTTCAACTTCTCTGCGAAATCAGAAGCATGAACATCAGCCGATGCCACAATAACTCTTCATGGATCTTCACCATCAGCTCTCTGCAACTCAGCTGGTATGCGAGATGAGTCAATAATTTCACGACATTCACACAATACCCTCACAGTACCTGGAATTTTCCCCTCTTTGGAGTCTCTTACTCTCACTTTGCCAACAGCTTTTAGGGTTTGGACCGCATCTTCAATGTATGCCACCTCCATTTCTGATGGTACTCCCATTAGCATGATAGCATGATTCTCATCAATCAAAGCTTCCTTACTCCACTCTGTAAGTTCGGCAGCCAACTGTGCATCACCCTTGAACTCCATCTTCAAGCTTGAAAAGATAAGTAACAACTTATTTAGTCTTCTCAAATCTTCAACAGGATCTCATGAAAAGAATAATTGATCCCGGACGAGCCCCCAAAATGTGTAGCGCCCCCTATGCTCTGAGTGTAATCCAAGAGATGCTCCGGATTCTTTAAATGTGTCTCTCGACTTGCAACTATGCAATAATGTTATTCTTTCCCTTCTTTGAGATCTAATAATCTGTATCTACTAATTAATTACAAGCAACACCATTGGGTAAGTATAAACAAACAGTAACATTTATTCACACACGATAAAAGAAATATTAAACAAATGAAAACCCCTTGTATTGAGTCTTAATATACCAATAAACTTCAAATGTAAATCAACACTTGTCTCTTGTCACTTATTTTATCTTTCAGAAACTAAATAAACTCAATTCACTTTCACTCTGTGACTTTAAGTTAAACTATCTCACTTTAAATTATTCCAATAGAATGAAAAAAAATCTAATTTAGGAATAACCTTTTCAGTTACCTCACATAAATCCGCAATAACACTTCTTAACACTCTTGCTATCTATGGGAAAATTAAAACACTTCACCGTACCCCTTGAGTGATCACTCGTATATGCGCGCGCGCACACACACACACACACACACAATGTAAAAGTCACCACCCAACCCCTCGTTGCAGGCCTGTACCGTTGCTAGAGTTCGCTGTGGCCTAGAAACAACAAATGGCCTCTTCACTCTATTGAGCAAATAAAACAAAACCAGATCACCTGAATTCCTCCGTCAGCAAACGACACTTCAGCAACTCTTCATCCACTACGAGCACCTACGAACACACTGGCTTTACTTTACCCATCAGCTCACAATCTTCTTCCGCAACAGCAGCAAACGAAATCCGGAGCTCATCCGATCTAGACCTGCTCTGATCAAAGTCCAGCGAACCGATGTCTTCCTCACACGGATACGATAATCAACGTGCAGTCCACAGCATGAAAGCTTTAGCATAAGTTCTGCCAGGAAGACTCAATTACTGCGTCACTCATTACCTTCAATTTATCCAATCACGCCCTTATTCTTATCGTATAAAAGATCGGTACTTACACATGTTTGAGTTCGCAGATGCCGACGCGACAACAACCTCCACCCTCCCCACCACCACCAGGATGGTCCCGTCTATACTTCCCTGGGGGGTCGGCTGCGCCCCTGCCTTCATCTTCAGGCAGGAGATGCTGATCCGCTACCCTCGGATTACGATCTATGGATGGGGCCTACGCCAAAGAACTTTACAAATAATTGCTTACTGGGCTGCCAATAAATTAATGCTTGTTACTTAATTTTATCTCCCGAGTCTTTCTGGTAGAAATATAAATGTCCGTGATTCTATCGCATTTCCATACTAATGTATTTTTCACACTATGAAAATAAACACCTAGACGAACTCCTGTTTGGAGTAACTCTTTCACAAATGTTTCTGCTGTTTTAGAAAAGTCTATATGCACAAACTGAATAAATGCACAAATTAAACACTTATACAGCACTTAGATTACATTTTTTCACCTCAGCTTTTACAACACCCGCTTCTCTCTCCTCTGTCTCAGACTCTCCTTTTCCTCTCATCCAATCCGAAACACCCTCTGACTAAAGAATGCGGGATAAAACCACACAACAACCAATGAGAATAAAGCAATACAAGAATGCTAGGCAAAAGCAAATTTTCCCTAAGTGCATTACAGACAAACTTTAATCTCCCTCATTATTCTTAAAGCAACATATCCCAGTTATAATCTTATTCAAGTGAAACCCTTTATATCACTTATAAATCCTATAAATGAACTTCTCTGAATGACTAAGACTATTGTTTAATCAATAATAATTCCCTTCACACTCAGAACGTCTCGGTTACGGATGTAACCCTCGTTCCCTGAGTAGGGAACGGAGGCGTTACGTCGGATGACGACGAATGGGGTTTCGCTTAGAACACCTATCGACTTCGAGTATACAAAACCAGCCAATGGCAAAGAAATGCCATGGGTCTGCGGATTTTGCATGACGTAACTCTGCCCCACCTCGTGGGTATAAAAGGAGGACGCCGGCAACATGCAGTTATGTTTCTTCGCTGAGGAGCCAAGACTGAGCTCAGGCGATCCCCGTGGTACAGCGGAAGTGGCAGGCTGACGTAACGTACTCAGGGAACGAGGGTTACATCCGTAACCGAGACGTTCCCTTTCGTTATCACTCCAAGTTACGTCGGATGACGACGAATGGGGTTACCAGTCTAATCACGCCACCTTCACAGCTGTCTTCCAGTGCCCCGCGTAAATCTGAGATCCCTGTCGTGAGACTAGCACGGACGAAGGACTCCTATTTAACACAGGAATACCAAGGTACACTGGGAAGCATATCCCATAGTTTAGAGGAAATATGCAATTAACACCAACCCAGAGGGGGGGGCATAGAAAATACACACATGACCCGAAGGATGCATATGGAGAACACTGAGGTGTCCAGCCGCAGGTGGAATATTTCAACCCCAGGGGTGGCAAGGTGGCTTGCCCAGTGAAAGACACATGCTCGGAGAGGCTTACAGTGGGAATACACATGTGGGGGTAGCTCCGGAGAGGGACCATGCACACGGGAGGCACCTAGCCAACGCACAGGCAATAGACACTGGCGCCAGCGTCAGGAGTGCTGGAGGAACTCAGGGCCTTCGAAAAGGCTCACCTGAGGAGAATATCGCACGTATCCAGTCCGTGGAGTGGAATGGCGAGCAAGCGAAGACACCTGAGCGGGTCCAATACTAGCTGGTTGAAGCGAGTACATGAGAGGACACTGGCTCCACTCGGAGATTGTAGAATCTGGCGAATGTGTTAGGTGTCGCCCAGCCTGCAGCTCTGCAGATGTCTGTTAGCGAGGCGCCATGCGCTAGAGCCCAAGAGGATGCCACACTCCGGGTGGAGTGGCCAGTCACACCAAGGGGGCACGGTCGACCTTGCTGCTGGTATGCCAAAGCAATGGTGTCCACTATCCATTGGGACAACCTCTGCTTGGAGAGAGCCTTTCCCTTCAGCTTCCCACCATAACAGACAAAGAGCTGGTCTGAGGTCCTGAAACACTGCGTTCTCCAGGGAGGGGCTGAAGCCGTGAGAGCTCGTCGGCTACACAGTTCAGGACTCCGGGAATATAAATGGCTCGAAGCGACCTCAGATGCTTCTGACTCCATAAGAGGAGGTGGTGGGCGAGTTGCGACATACGGCGGAAGCGTAGACCACCTTGATGGTTGATGTACGCTACAGTGGTGGTATTGTCTGACCGGACTAGTGGCGGCGCGCAGCTCATTGAAGAGCCTTGAGTCAGTCCCGCCCTCATGCATATCCGTGAGCATCTGGGTCAGGTAGACCAGCAGAACGGTCATGGGATGCAGTGAGGCGGCTGCCTGTCCTGTGGCACTATAGGATTTCGCCACAGATTAGTGTAGACGAAAAGAACTACAGGCTTCGGACGGGTGCTTAGGATTGCGCCGGGAAGCACTCTGAGGACACAGTAGCATCGCAACAGAGCGTTCAACCGGGGGGACCCCAGTGTACCCATGGGCAGCGGCCCCGTTGAGGGGAGGGAAAGCGGATGAAACCAACGAGCGGTCCTGAGAAGACAAGGGGGTCTTCCAGGACATTGAGATCTCATCATGCACATCCGGGAAGAAAGATATTGGGGTTTGGTGTGGACGCGGGTCGGCGGCCTCACCCAAAAACCAATTGTCCCGGGAAAGCATGGCCGTCATCTCCGGGTCAGACTCAGGCACAGCCACATGCACACCGGAAGGTGGCAGCTGTGACGAGTCGTCACTTCCAGAAGAATCAAGCCCACCTAGTGATGCTGCTACAGACATAGCACCATCCTCTGTATCTTCAAATGAAAACACACGGGCCACCCGAGGGTAGACTCGTGGAATCACCTGTTCGCTAGCGGGCACCGTCATTGAAGAGGGGGGCTGGGGTCGCGGACACAGAGTCGGTGCCTTGTTCCAGACCATCACCCTCAGGTCACCCTGGGCACCAGCCGAAGATCGCTCTCACCAGCTCTCACTCTTGCGAGTTCACCGAGTCTCAACCTTAATGACGCGATGATCATGTTCCCACAGGGAGAACATGAATCATCCTCGTGATTCAGCTCGTGCCCATCAGAGTCCGATACCAATCTGCCGCAACCAGAAATGCACGGGTGAGCCGTCTTTAAAAAGACGTGCCGCGTGCAAGCTCTTTTAAGAGAGGAGAAAAAACTCTGCGATGTTGAAGCGAGCGGGGAGACACACACACACCGGCAGATCACTGCACAGATCAGCAGGCACTGTGAACTCGCTGCAGATCGCCGTCACACCAACACCGGAGAGAGACTGGCTCGTCTCGTAAGGCGAAGTCAGAAATGACTGTGGAGTGAAGAGATACTCTTGGCTCCAAAGCGAAAACATAACTTCATGTTGCCGGCGTCCTCCTTTAATACCCACGAGGTGGGGCGGAGTGACAATGAAAGGGAACTATTTCTGTAATAATCTCAGAAATAATATATTAATAACCCTATATGGAATATTAATAAACCACCTGGGTTACAGTCCATCTATCAATTTGATTATGTTTGTTTTTCTTTATGCCTTTTTATGATTTACTGTCACTCTGTTAACATGTGCACTACTGATTGATTCCTTTGTTTGCCAGACATGAGCCATGTGGGAAGATTGTTTGTTTGAATTATGTTTTAAAGCCTGTTCAGTGGTGATTAGTACACTCACATCTTCTTTGTTCACTTGTATAATTGTTCAATTTGTGTTGATTGACCACTGTCACTAATTGTATTATTTCTTTGTTATGCCCTTATGCAGCACACAGACAATGCATTGCACCAAAGTCAACCTGAATAATAAAATAAAATGCTCCTGGTGTTGAAAATCCTTGCCTTCTCCCTGCCTCATTCATCTCTCCATACCATTTGACGTCTTCTGACCGAGACTCTGTTTGCTCGCCGAACCCTCATTCTACCTGAACCATTCCCATCACCCTACAGTTCCTTCAGTTGGTGATTTTAATATTCACGTAGATAACGTTAAAACAAACTCAACACGGCTGCATGAGATAACGAAACTGCCTTCTGTTCATTTAGATAGACCACAACACGATCAGGCAAGCACCCTTTGAACTATTTGAGCAGTATGAGTTCTCTTAACTCATTAAAGTCACTCACTTTGCTAGCTGTGCACAACTTGTCAAACAAAATTCCTTTGTCTCTGGCAAATTCCACAAATGTCTGGGCCGAATTCTTTTTATGCCCTCGAAACTTCTGCCTATATGCTTCCGGAACTAATTCGTACGCACGAAGAATAGCAGACTTCATAGAGTCATACTCTAAACTTTCTTCTAAAGATAAAGTAGAACAAACCTCTTGAGCTTTAGCCATCAATTTGCGCTGTAACAATAAAGACCAGACGTCTTTAGGCCAATGAAGAGAAGTAGCTATGCGTTCAAATGCGTTGAAATAAGAATCTACTTCTGATTCTCGGAACTGAGGAACTAAGACAATGTGCTTACTTATGTCAAATTTCACCTGGGATGAACCAAACCGTGGAGGAACATCAGAGACCGGACCTGGATTCGACTGCGCAGCCGAACTGGCAGTGACCTTCATCGCGTCCAGATCGAGCTGTCGCAGCTTCACCTGAGTCTCAGCCTCAATTTCAAGCCCGCGTACTTCCAACAGCAGATTTAGCTCAGCTAGACGTGCCTGGGCTTTCTCCTGTGCCTCATATTGCAAACGGGCTAAGCGGACTTTCAGTCGCGCCCCGTCTCTGGAATCAACAGAACTGGGAGAGGATGGATCATACAGTGGGAAGCCAGCCTTAGCATCGGCCATCACCTCCGCCTCAGCATCAGCTCTACCGTTACGCTTATCCTCATCATCCACAAAACTGAGACGTGTCACTGCCACGTCACCCACGTTTCCGCCAGCCTCATCATCACCCACGGTATTTGACATAGGAAGAACATTGATCTCTCTTAAACACTGTATCAGCTTACTATTTATCTCACTCTTAAGAGCTTGTCTACTCACAACAACCTGATGGTGATCAGCTATCAGCACTAATTCTTGTTTCTTGCATGAACTAATCTGTACAATTTATTGTACTTAAGTGAAATATTAAAGCAAAAAGATGAATAACAATTATAATATTTGTGGTGGACAAAAAGAATGATAAACAAAATAAACAGACCGAGAGATATCAAATAAATAAATAACCCAAGAGAATAAGGACGTAGATAGTGAAGCCAAATTAAAGAAAAGAACAAAACAAACTCCGTTTAACTAGTCCCAACCTCTCATCTAACTAGTAACCAAAAGAAAAACAAAAACATAGTTCTTCAGAGCAAAGCGCCCTCCCTAACTACTCTAACTAGCAAACAAAAACATACAGGGGTGGCGTTCACTTCCTTACCTGGTGTTTGTATACATCGAGTTTACTAGGTGTTTCTTTGTGTACGTCACGTGACATATTACCTGTCTGAATTACTTCTTGGTAATCGCAAAACACGCCATCATAGGCAGAACACATTACACTTGGTAATCTCAAAACACGCCACCATGGCAGAAAGAAAAAAACAGGATAATGTCTGTTACAAAAAAATAACGAACATACAAGGCGACAAAGCAGAATGACAGAAAGAAAACAAGCTGTCATGCGTTCTTCTCAGCTTCCTTTTAAACACTGTCGGTTAACTTGATTGGATGCAGGTGAGCGATGACATCACAACGTCGATGGAGATTGACAGATCCCTCGACCAACTACGTACCAGTGGTGAAGCGAGCCTAAGAATATGATAGGGAGAGAGAGAGAGAAAAGAGAAAACATCCACGCGAGACCACAGGGACGTAACAGTCATGTTGGTGGAGCGGCATTAAAAAAAGGGACACCATGCAGCTGGATAAACTGGTAAGGAAGGCTGGTTCTGTGGTGGGGGTGAAACTTAACTCTTTAACATCTGTGGCAGAGAGGAGGAACCTTAGCATATGCATATGCTACTTATGCACAGGTACTGTTTGTTGATTTTAGTTCTGCTTTTAATAATATTATACCAAAGAGATTGTGTGACAAACTCCTGGGGTTGGGTGTTAAGGAGTCCATATGTAAGTGGATCCTTGACTTGTGGTTAGGTGGTTAGGGTTAACAACCTCTTGTCAAAATCAATGTTCACCAGCATTGGTGCCCCCCAGGGGTGTGTTCTGTCTACCCTCTTGTACTCATTTAATACCAATACCAATTTAAATTTGCAGATGATACCAATTGAGCGTCAGCGTCAGTTCTGGTAGGCCAGGTAGTCAAGACGCTGCTAATGTTATTTGCTAACAACACCGTCCCGTCAGCTGTTCTGCTCCAGCTGATCTGCTTCAGCTGAGCTGCATTAGCTGGGTAACTCCCCTCGCTGCTCAATGGCCAAAGCTCAAACAAGGCGCCCTATTTAAAGCTCATTCAGCTTTGCTCATACATGCTTGCTGCTCGCTTCTGCTGCCCGCCACCTCTCCAGCTCCTCCTTATGCTTAACGTGGCATTTGCTTATGTCATGTTGCCTGCTCTGTTCACGGGGAATATTTTAGCTCTCACAGTCCTCAACTGTGTGAGTGTTCTCTAATGCTGCTGCTGCTGTCCTCTGACTCTCTGCTATTTCATGGTGCTCATGAAAGGTCAGAGGACTCCCTGAACAGAGCCATACCGCCAAATTTCAATTCAGGAACATCAACTTGTTTGCAATCAATTCAATAAAAAATTCTTAAATAAAATTTTTTGTCTGTGTGTTCTTGACTTAATGGACCTGACATCCAAGACCTGCCCCCGTCGCATTTGCCCTGTCGCCGAAGGACTTGTACGGTGAAGTGGCAGCATGCGCAAAGAATGGATTTAATGTGAAGAGAGGGGTGCGCAGACCCTATCTCCACAGCTTCACTCCAAAATCCATGTTCCAGTGGCAGGAGATGAACTCTAGACAACCGGATGGACGGTGGAATTGCAGGGGGCTGCCAGGTCTCGTCCTTTGTTGAGCCTGCCTCTCGCGTGTCCCCAACGCGGCCTTGTCTTGAGGAGATGAAATGCTCACGGAAGACAACCCACAGGGCAGTGGGGGCAGCAGTCTTAGATAATGGCGGACTGAACTCGCCATGTCGAGGAGTATCATTGGCATAAATGGAGTTTTAACAGCGGATCTAGTGATGCCACTCGACTAGTCCCTCCATACCTGATAGACCTCCGCTGTTGGTCCACGGCTACTTATTCGACTGGGGACCACCGCACGGAGCCCCCAGCTTATTTCGTAGCTTACCTTCATATCTGAAGGTTTGTCCATTATCCGCCACCTATGGACGTGGTTGGTAGCAGTCAGCTCTGCCCCAACTGGCAGACTGGCAAGACTGGTAGCCTCTAGCCTGAGCCCTGCACGGAGGCGGCACAAACGTGATGGTCGCTGTGTGGACGGGTTGGAACAGCGTCCACCTTCGGCAGCTTCTTGTGCGACTGAGCAGCCCTCTTTAGGGTCCGCACTGCTCACCCCCTGCCGGGGGGAGGGTCTAGAAAAGGTGACCCAAATATTGCCTGTTCCCTACACTGCTCTGGGCGGCCCACTGCAGTCGCCAAGGCATCCCATTACGCGGTCGAAAATATACATATAATTCTAAACTACTAAACCTGGCTGCATGGAACGTACGCACACTTCTTGATGTGAAGAATCAGACAGACCTCGCAGACGCACTGCCCTGGTTGCGAGCGAGCTTAACAAGTATAATATTGACATTGCAGCTTTGAGTGAGACCCGGCTCGCAGGAAAGGACTCCCTAATTGAAGTCGGGCAAGGATACACCTTCTTCTGGAAGGGTCTTCCAGAAGATACCCGCCGTCTACATGGAGTAGGTTTTGCTATCAAGAGCAGGATGCTCCAGAACATTCCAGAGTCTCCTGTGGGAATCAGTGAGCGGCTGATGACTTGGCGCATTCCTCTTGCAAAGGGTCGCTATGCAACATTGCTAAGTGCTTATGCGCCAACTCTGGATGCTGAAGAAAGCATCAAAGAAGTTTTCTACGAGTCTCTCGACGCAGCTCTCCTCAAAGTTCCTCATACTGATAAACTTGTGCTTATGGGAGACTTCAATGCCAGAGTAGGCTCCAACAACATGCTCTGGTCTGGGGTAATTGGGAAACATGGATTAGGCAACATAAACAGGAATGGTCTGCGACTCCTTTCCCTCTGCTCTGAGCACAAACTGGTCATAACCAACACAATTTTCCAAATGAAAAACAAATATAAAGCATCATGGATGCACCCCAGATCCAAACACTGGCACCTACTCGACTACATTATTACCCGGAGACAAGATCTACATGAAATCTCTATTACCCGAGCAATGCGTGGTGCGGAGTGCTGGACAGATCATCGGCTGATCAGATCCAAGATACACCTAAAGGTCCGACCCCAACACACTAGGCATCAACCCTCAAGGCGGCTCAACTTCCGAGCCCTAAAATCCCCTGACGTCACTGCTACGTACCGTCGCTGCTTGGCTAATAACCTTTCCTCTGTTTTCATTCATCCCCTACACAATACAGCGGAAAGCGTATGGGCTAATTTTAGCTCAGCCATACAACAAGCCGCTACTGACACAATTGGTTTCACTTCTAAGCGTCACCAGGACTGGTTTAACGATAGCTGCCCCGAAATATTGGTCCTCCTGGAGGAGAAGCGTAAAGCCTTCACTGCTCACCTCTCCAATCCACAGTCTCCCTCTTTGCGCTCACACTGGAGTAATATCCGTGCTGAGGTGCAACGCCGGCTTCGCATAATGGAGAATGATTGGTGGCTTAGGAAAGCCCATGAAATCCAAGGTTTTGCAGACACCAACAACTCTCAAGCCTTCTACGATGCAATAAAATCACTATATGGACCCCAAAAACGTAGAATCACCCATATCAGATCTGCAGATGGTACAATTCTGCACAAGGACAAACAAGAAATTCTTGTGCGTTGGGCTGAGCATTTTAACACCCTTCTCAATCAAAATAATCCGACTGACCCTACTGTTCTGCAGCGCCTCCCAATGCTTCCACTCGTACACGAGCTTGATGACCCACCCGAGTTCTCAGAAGTCTTCACAGCAGTACGAAGCCTCAAGGACAATAAGTCTGCTGGTCCTGATGGAATCCCTGCAGAAGCTCTAAAGAAAGGCGGTTACCTGCTCACCAAAACCCTCCACCAACTTATCCAGATAGTATGGGCGTTCCTCAAGGCTGGAAAGACTCACACATTGTTACCATTCACAAGAAAAAAGGTGACAAGTCCATCTGTGGCAACAGTCGTGGCATATCCCTGCTCTCTGTGGCAGGGAAAGTATTAACGAGGGTCATGCTGTCCCGTCTTACCAAGAGCATCACAGAAAGGATCCTTCCTGAGTCACAGTGCGGCTTCAGGAAGGATCGCTCCACCTCCGACATGATCTTTGTCCTGCGCCAAATGCAAGAGAAGGCCAGAGAACAGAACAAAGACCTGTTCACTGCCTTCATCGACCTGGCAAAAGCTTTTGACACCATTGACCGTCAAGTCCTTTGGGTCATTCTGGAGAAGTTTGGGGTGCCACCAAGATTTCTGTACATTCTACAACAGTTTCATTTTGGCATGCAGGCTTGTGTGACTGTGGGTACATCTCAATCTCCCTCCTTTCCTGTGCAGGTAGGAGTGAAACAGGGGTTTGTACTAGCTCCAGTGATCTTCAACCTCTTCCTGGCAGCAGTCACTCTCCTCTCCCGCAATTCCCTCAGCCCCGATGAGGGTGTTTGCCTGCAGTTTCGTCTGGACAGGAACCTCTTTGACCTTCGCCGCCTGCAAGCCATTACCAAGTGCACTAATCTCACAATTCATGAACTGCAATATGCCGATGACTGTGCCCTCCTAGCCCACAGCCCTACCGCAATGCAGCACACACTGGATGTTGTATGCGCAGTCTATCAAGCTTGTGGCCTACAAGTTAACATTCAAAAGACAGAGATCATTGTACAGACCATGGTCCCTACCCCCACACCCCCTGAATTCTATATTCATGGTTCACCAGTAAAAGTTGTTCAGCACTTCAGCTACCTTGGAAGCATTCTAACACCCACCGGCCTCATAGACAGCGAGATCCAGGCACGCATTAATCTCGCCTCCTCTGCCTTTGGCAGACTTCGAGCTCGAGTCTTTGGTAATAAAGATCTCCGTACTTTCACCAAAGCAGCCATTTACCAGGCAGTCTGTGTTTCCACCCTGCTGTTTGGTGCAGAAGCATGGACCCCCTACCGCAGGCATATTCGGTGTCTTGAGGGTTTTCATATCAGATGTTTGCAACGTATACTAGGTGTCACATGGAAAGACAAAATCTCCCACACGGACATCCTCCAGCGCACCAACTCCAGCTGCATGGAGGCAATCCTTGCTAAGCGGCAACTGCGATGGATTGGACACGTTATCCGCATGCCCTCCCACCGCCTTCCCCGGCAAGTCCTCTATGGACAGATACATGCAGCCAACAGGAGACCTGGGGGTCAGAAGCGCCGATACAAGGATCATCTCAAGGAGACCCTGAAAAGCCGTGGCATCAGCCCTGGAGTTCTAGAAACAAAAGCTGCCAACCGTCAGGCATGGAGTTCTGCATGTGATCTGGGGGCCCAACAGATCGAATTAAAACACGCTCAACATAGAACCGAGCTACATCAGCGCAGACTCCAACGCGCACAGCCACAACTATATCCACACCCAGACTCAGCATTCACTTGTCCTTACTGCAGTAGGACATGTGGCTCTCGGATTGGGCTTCACAGTCACCTTCAATGGCACCGCCTTCAGCAGCGGTTGCACCAACACTCCAATAATGCATCCTAGAAGTGACGTCATCTTCGAAATCGATGGACAGCATAAGAAGAAGGACCTGACAGAACTGTGGTGGGCCTCATCACCAATGCTGATGAATCAGCTTACAAAACAGAAGTGTCCTTGCTGGCTGAGTGGTGCTCAATTAACAACTTGTCCCTCAACATCTCCAAAACCAATGAGATGGTTGTCGATTTTAGGAGCAAAAATAGTAAGTCACTCCAACCCCTAGGCATCAAAGACAAAACTGTAGATTGGGTGGAAAGTTTTAGGTTCCTTGGGACCATCATATCCTCCAGTGTTAAATGGAACACAAATGTCAGCCAGATTGTTAAAAAAGCTCACTAAAAACTCTTCTTTTTAAGACAACTCAGGAAATTTAAAGTGTCCAAGGCTGGAATGCTCCACTTCTACAGGGCTGTGATAGAGAGTACTCTTACTCCATCACTGTATGGTGGGGAAACTGCTCAGCGGATGATAAGTCTGCACTGAATAGGGTGGTTAGGACAGTGTCAAGAATAATTGGGCTGGACCTCCCTAAGATCTGTGACATTTACAACACCCGTCTACTCAAAACTGGACTGAAAATATTCAAAGATTCATTGCACCCCGCTAATTCCCTTTTCACCGCTCTACCATCAGGCAGAAGGCTAGGAAGTATCAAATTCAGAACCACACGTTTTTCAAATAGTACTTACTATTAGGCTGATGGTTATCCAGCTGGTTCCTCCGTACCATCTTAGGCTGTGAGGGCCCTCAATTCACACCAACAGTCCTTATCTGCTCTGCTTACACAGCTACGTCCTCCTCCTCAGAGTCACTAAATGCACAAGCACTTTGTCTGATCTATTTGATTATCTATTATATTTATTCATTGGTAGCAACCCAAGTATCTGTTTTCTTATTTTAGATTTTCTGTTTTTATTGTATATGTCATGTCTGATGATGTGTTGTCATTCTTGTCCAATACTGTCTTGTATTGTCTTGTGTGAGCCAAATCACCAAAATGAATTCCAGGTGATTTGCGTTGTTTTGGCAAAATAAAGACTTGAAATAAAGACTTGAACTTGAACTTGAACTAGTAAGTTTTCTTCCATCTTGGACAATGCCTTTCACCCACTGCACAAGATCATTGTCAGACAGAAGAGCACCTTCAGCGACAGGGTGCTCTCTCTGTCCTCCTTCACAGACAGACTGAGGAAGTTATTTGTCCCGCAGGCGATATGGCTTTTTAACACATACCTGTGAGCAGGAATTAATTTAATTTAATTCTGCCTTGTCTTGTTTGTTTTAATTGCTGCTACTGGAAACCTGAATTTCCCGAACAGATGAATAAAGTATCTATCTATCTATCTATCTATCTATCTATCTATCTATCTATCTATCTATCTATCTATCTATCTATCTATCTATCTATCTGTTTCAGATTGCTTTAATGTGTCGTGTTAGGTGCCCCTAAGTTAATAACTTATGATCATTGCGACGGAATCAACCAAAACTAACTTCAGCTGGACAATAACTTTATTCTAGAGCTGCTGTAAAGCCAAAACAATCTCTGTTATCCATGTATACAATCTATATTGTTAAAAGCACTATATAAATGAAGGTGACTTGACTTGACTATAAAGCCTTGCTTTACGTCTGTGGTGCCTCTGGTCCCCCTGGCTCATCTCTAGGAGCCTGGCTAGTGCTTCCCTGCCTGTCCAGCTGGCTCCTCCGTACCATCAGACTCGGCTATGCGATTCAGTTCGCCCGGCGCCCGCCCAAGTTCAGGGGCATTCAATTCAACTCTATGTTGAACGAACGGGCCATTTTCCTGCGTGCAGAGATCGCAGTCCTACTGGCGAAGGACGCAATAGAGCCAGACCCTCTAGCCGATATAAAGGCCGGCGTCTACAGCCCGTACTTCATTGTACCCAAGAATAACGGTGGGTTACCGCAGAAATGAATTTTCAAATGGATCTATCCCCAAGATTGGTTTGCAGCAATCGACCTGAAGGACGTGTACTTTCATGTCTCGATCTGTATACAATCATGCTCTCTTTTCATGAAATGCGAAATATCTCTAGTTGAGTTTTCTTCCAGTTGTGCTCCATTTTTCTGGCTGCTCTCTTAAGGGCCTGATTAAGTAAATGCTTTACACTTTGGTTGTAATTTAAAAAATCCTTTAAGAACTGTATTTTGATTTTGTCCTTCGATCTCCTGTCCATCAACAAAAATAACGTTTTCTTGTGTCACCTTTAATCTGATGACCGTAACTTTGTCTGTTGAGATGACCTCGCCGGTTTCCATTTTAGGAAAAGTTTTGGATTTCGCCTGTAATCAGCATGTTCATATCACTCTTGTTCAAGTTCAATAAGAAATGTGAGCAAAGTACTTTGCATAGGATAAATTATGACTATTTAAAAATAAAAAATAAATAAGTGAAAAATAAACTACAATAACTTATGGCCATTGATGAAGGACAAACATATCTGTGTTTCTCTAGGCTAAATAGTAGAGAATACATTTTAGCAAGAAAGACAAGAATTAATGCAAATTCAACCAATTTCCTGCGTGAGATGAAATTAAAGTTTGCAGGCAATAGTTTTAGTTATAGTATTAAACTACGGTATATATTACTGAATATGATGTATGATGTATACATTAATGAAATCATACTATTGTGAACTGTAAAATATACACCATGTAATCAGTGACTGTGTGTACGTATCTGTGTCTAACACACAAATTATGTGTTTTCAGGAAAGCATAATTATAAATATTTAATGTAATTAGACATTATAAATTTCATTCTGGTCTGTTTTCTAAAACGAATAAGATATTTATAAATGAAATCCAATCCAATTATTGTTTCATCGGTTGAAAAGCCTCAGTTACATTCGTAACAGAGCAGACATACTTTTCTCTGTTATGGTTTCCATGAAGTGTTTCTCATTCCACAGTAGACTGAAAAATCCAGCATTGTTGCTCACCAGCATAAAGCATGTTCTTCATGTCGGGACCAGGATGGGATACTGGTTGCTGGTTTAATTTGATCAACAACAGCCAAATGCAATCTAAACTATAAACTATTTAATACACTTTATTACAATAAAAACAAAAAGGACCAAAGCTCTAAAGAAAGGTTCCTCGATCTGAACTGAACAGAACTCTAGCAGTTCTGAAGCTCAAACCATAGAGAATGGCATCATCCATATTAAGGTCGTGGGTTTAATTCCCTGATGTGGGAACTGATAATGTGTCTTGACATAAGTCACTTTTTGCAGACAACTACAGAAGACTGCCCTAGTTTCAAACCAGTAAAGTTAAAAGCAGTTTATCATGCAGCATCTGTGGTTGATTCATATTTCCTTTTCAATCTGCTAGCTGTACCTTTGCTGTTTTGAGTAATGTGAGTTTTGAGGCATTAAAACCATTACTCTGTTTACTGAAACATTGGTCAGAATGATTGATAACGGATGCAGATGATAAACTCGCCACAAACCACAAGCTGTCGTGTACAGGGACAGCTTCTTCTTCTCTGAACAGAAACTGGTTTTAGTAGATTTAACCTTATAATTCTGATTCCAGACATCTCAAACATGCCTGGTCTTCAAGTGAATGTTATAAATGATACATGAGATCAAGTGCTGCAAAACTAACTATTAAACTTTGAATGTCTTTATTTTAGCTTTTTAAAATTTACCAAAAAAAAGGTATGAGAGAGAGAGAGAGAGATAGAGAGAGAGAGAGAGAGAGAGAGAGAGAGAGAGAGAGAGAGAGAGTGTGCGTGTGCGTCGTCATTGACACATTAAAGCTCAATGTGATGGCTAAGGCCAAAATATTTCATTTGAATGTTTCTAGTTTTCTCCTTTTTATTTGTTTCAGGAGAAATGTAAAAAATGTTTGCTTTGAGGGCTTAATATTTTTTTGCCTGCTTGTTTATAAATTTATATTTTTTTTTTTTTCTTTAATATTATTTTTTACATATATTATTGGTGATATGATAGAGCAAATAACTCGTTACTAGAGTGCACGCTAGAAATGAAATGAAACAAGAAGTCACATCACCTTTATTTATATAACGCTTTTTACAATACAGATTGTATCAAAGCAGCTTCACAGTGATAACATGAAAATAATACAACAGTTTGTTTCTAGAAGAAAATTGCGTCATCGTCCACCTTAAGTAAGGCAGATCAATAATATTGTGGAATATTAAATGTCTTCAACCAAGCAAGCCAAAAGCCAAGGCAACAGTGGAACCAGCAAGGAACCAAAACTCCATCAGTGACAGAATGGAGAAAAAAAACCTTGGGAAAAACCCAGACTTAGTCTGCAAATATCTTGCCAGCAAGACTGAGCAGAGATATTCCTCTGAAGTTGTTACAGTCTGCACGGCCCCCCTTGTTTTTATAGATGGTGATGATGATGGTGATAATTTTCGAGTCTATTTAAAAGAATGTTGTAGTCAATAGTATCAAATGCAGCACTAAAATCGAGTAACACTAATAGAGAGATACAACCACGATCGGTTGATAAGAGCAAATAATTTGTGACTCTAATGAGAGCTGTCTCATTACTATGGTACGGTCTAAATCCTGACTGGAAATCCTCGCAGATATCATTTCTTGCTAAAAAGGAACACAGTTGTGAAGATACTGCCTTTTCTAGTATCTTTGACAGAAAAGGCAGATTCGAGATCGGCCTGTAATTGACTAATTCTGTAGGATCAAGTTGCGTTTTTTTTATCAAGTGGTTTAATCATAGCCAGCTTAAAAGTTTTTGGTACGTATCCTAAAGACAAAGATGAATTAATGATATTAAGAAGAGGATCTATGACCTCTGGAAGCATCTCTTTTAGTAGCTTAGTCGGTATCGGGTCTAACATACAAGTTGTCGATTTAGATGAATTAACGAGTTTAGAAAATTCTTCCTCTCCTAAAGCAATGAATGAATCGAATTTTTCCTCAGGGAGACTACAATGCACTCCCTGATGTGATGCTGTAGTAGATGGTTGCAAAGTTATAATTTTCTCCCTAATATTATCAATCTTGTAGGCTAAGTAAAGAAGTTCATAAACGTCTGGGCTTGAAGCTTTATTTTTCGTTAGTTTAGCCCCTGTTTCAAATAAATACCTAGAGTTTTGTTTAACAGGGTTGAAAAATAAGCAGATCTAGCAGCTTTTAAGGCCTCCCTGTATGCAATCATGCTCTCTTTCCATGAAATGCAAAAGACCTCTAGTTTTGTTTTCTTCCAGTTGCTCTCCCTTTTTCTGGCTGCTCTCTTAAGTGTCTGACTGTGCTCGTTGCAAACGCATACACCAGTTGTTATGTCACATCACTATTCTTACCTGAAAATTCAACAAAGACAACAATGAATTTGTTTTTGTTTCAGAGTGTTGAAATAGCTGGCAGTGTGACTTCTTCATGTCAAAAAGTGAAACGCCCTGCGGCTCACCACTTCCCCCTAGGATCACCCGCCAGTATATGCAGGTTTAACTGATGTTAACATAGACATAAATGGTAACCAACAATACATATGAATAACATATGAGTCAACATCGGTCCACAGATGATGCTATTTATTGATGCATTTAACATTTGTGTCATATCACAAAGGCTCACCGAAAATCTTGTTACCCTCGGACTGACACCCTCTGTTTGTATCTGGGTGCAGAACTCCCTGACGGACAGACCGCAGTCAGCCAGAGTGGGAACCCGGACATCAGGCATCCGAACAGTGAGCACAGGGATCCACCAAGGCTCGGTCCTGAGCCCGCTGCTGAATACCATCTTCACCTACGACTGTGTGGCCTGTCAAACCAACACCAAGACTATAAAGTTTGCGGATGATACTACAGTCATCGACCTGATCACTGGTGGAGATGAAACATCATACAGAAGAGAGGTGGCAGGACTGATGGCAGGAAAATAATCTCTCCTTAAATGTACAGAAGACCAGGGAGATGATTATTGATCCTAGGAGGAGGATGAAGGTGCAGCATACCCCCATTTAAATTGGTGAGACAGAGGTGGAGAGGATTCAAACCTTTAAATCCTCAGAACCTACATCAGCGAGGATCTCACCTGGTCTCACAACACCCAGCAGCTCTTGAGAAAATCCCAAGACACGACTACAACGCATGATGTAGTCAGCCGGATCCGGGCCGTATCCAGATCAGATGATGGACCTGCGCCCAGACACGACCACAACGCATCCCTGAAGTGTCAGCGGAGATTGTGTCATCTAGACTCTCCCTGTGAAGGCCTCATCGACTCAACAGCCATCGGCACTGATCCTCAACAAACTCGTCTACATATGATCTTCAACCAGAGGGAACTGGTTAAATATTCTGAATGTTCTGATCCAGTCTGACTTCTGACCTGTAATGCTGCCTGAATCATAATCATACACTGTTGGTTCCCTGGCCAGAGGAGAACTGAGACTGAGTCTGGTTTCTCCCAAGGTTCTTCTCTCCATTCTGTCACTGTGTCACGTGTCTATCCTGTCTTGTATTGCACTTGGGTGTTTTTGTTATGTTGGGCCATGTGCTCTCGTTATTGTTTGATCCCTCCCCCTTGTTACCTGATTAGTGTTTGAGTTCTTCCACCTGTTCCCTCTTAAATTGTTCCCTTTTTAAGTCTCCTCTTGTTTGCAGTCTTTGTCGGATCATTTGTCATATGTTTTCCCAGTTTCCATGTGATGGTCTTCGTGTTCAGAGTCAGTGTTTGTTCTTCAAGTTCAGTTTTGTTTAATGTCTCATTTATTGTTTTGCTTTGTGTTTTGTTTTCTTTTGTTAATAAATCATCCGTTGCTGCACTTGAGTCCTCCTCTCCATTTTTTGTAACTGTAACGTGACAGAACGATCCGACCATTTGAGGACTCAGCAGCATGGATGACGATGATTTTGACTGGATGGATGATGACGCTTGCATGGACGACGATGACTTGTATTGTCCAGAATACACAATCGCTACATTTGGATCGACCCAGTTTTCCACTATCTTTCATGACGGAATGACTCCGTCCTCTAACGAATCCGGCAGAATGAATATTTTTCAGGCCCTCGCTTTTATGGTTCATCAAAGGGAGGAGTCGGAGCGTCTGGCCAGGTTCTCGGGGACCCGTGGATGTCGTAGAGGAGGAGGAGAGGGTCGAGAAGAGGTTCAACACCACCCTCCATCCTGGCCCCCCTTCAATCCTGGGCCAGTGAGGGACAGCTCAGAGCCTACTTCTCGCCGTCACGGACGGAAAAGGAGGAGGAAACGCCTGTACAGCGAGAGACTGTTCACGTCACGTCGGGTCCGCCCAGCGAGAGACTGTTCACGTCCCGTCCGCCCAGCGAGAGACTGTTCACGTCATGTCCGCCCAGCCAGAGACTGTTCACATCCCGTCTGCCCAGCGAGAGACTGTTCATGTCACGCCTGCCCAGCGAGAGACTGTTCATGTCACGCCTGCCCAGCGAGAGACGGGTCACGTCACGTCTGCCCAGCGAGAGACTGATCACGTTCCGTCTGTCCAGTCTGGGACAGAGCCAGAGATCCCATTTGGCGTGGCCGCCAAGGTTGTGACGGACTATCTGGAGCATCTGGCTCGGATCTTGGAGATGCCAGTCTCTGCTGTTCCAGAACCGAGGCAGAGCTAGTGTCTGCTGTTCCAGAGCCGGAGACAGAGCCAGTGTCTGCTGTTCCAGAGCCGGAGGCAGAGCCAGTTTCTGCTGTTCCTGAGCCGGAGGCAGAGCCAGTGCCTGTTCCAGAGCTGGAGCCCATGTCGGTTCCGGACCCAGTGTTTGTTTCTGTATTTGTGTCTGTCCTTGTGACCATTTCTGTTTTAGTGGCTGTTCCTGAACCGGTGTTGGCAGTTCCTGATTCAGTGGCTGCTGTTCCAGAGCCGGAGGCAGAGCCAGTGCCTGTTCCAGAGCCGGAGGCAGAGCCAGTGCATGTTCCCGAACCGGTGTCTGTTCCAGAGCCGGTGTCGGGAGTACCTGAGTCAGTGGCTGCTGTTCCAGAGCCGGAGGCAGAGCCAGTGCCTGTTCCAGAGCCGGAGGCAGAGCCAGTGTCTGTTCCAGAGCCGGAGGCAGAGCCAGTGCCTGTTCCAGAGCCGGAGGCAGAGCCAGTGCATGTTCCCAAACCGGTGTCTGTTCCAGAGCCGGTGTCGGGAGTACCTGAGTCAGTGGCTGCTGTTCCAGAGCCGGAGGCAGAGCCAGTGCCTGTTCCAGAGCCGGAGGCAGAGCCAGTGCCTGTTCCAGAGCCGGAGGCAGAGCCAGTGCCTGTTCCAGAGCCGGAGGCAGAGCCAGTGCCTGTTCCAGAGCCGGAGGCAGAGCCAGTGCCTGTTCCAGAGCCGGAGGCAGAGCCAGTGCATGTTCCCGACCCGGTGTCTGTTCCTGAACCGGTGTCGGCAGTTCCTGAGTCAGTGGCTGCTGTTCCAGAGCCAGAGCCGGAGGCAGAGCCAGTGCCTGTTCCAGAGCCGGAGGCAGAGCCAGTGCCTGTTCCAGAGCCAGAGGCAGAGCCAGTGCCTGTTCCAGAGCTGGAGCCCATGTCGGTTCCGGACCCAGTGTTTGTTTCTGTATTTGTGTCTGTCCTTGTGACCATTTCTGTTTTAGTGGCTGTTCCTGAACCGGTGTTGGCAGTTCCTGATTCAGTGGCTGCTGTTCCAGAGCCGGAGGCAGAGCCAGTGCCTGTTCCAGAGCCGGAGGCAGAGCCAGTGCATATTCCCGAACCGGTGTCTGTTCCAGAGCCGGTGTCGGGAGTACCTGAGTCAGTGGCTGCTGTTCCAGAGCCGGAGGCAGAGCCAGTGCCTGTTCCAGAGCCGGAGGCAGAGCCAGTGCCTGTTCCAGAGCCGGAGGCAGAGCCAGTGCCTGTTCCAGAGCCGGAGGCAGAGCCAGTGCCTGTTCCAGAGCCGGAGGCAGAGCCAGTGCATGTTCCTGACCCGGTGTCTGTTCCTGAACCGGTGTCGGCAGTTCCTGAGTCAGTGGCTGCTGTTCCAGAGCCAGAGCCGGAGGCAGAGCCAGTGCCTGTTCCAGAGCCGGAGGCAGAGCCAGTGCCTGTTCCAGAGCCGGAGGCAGAGCCAGTGCCTGTTCCAGAGCCGGAGGCAGAGCCAGTGCCTGTTCCAGAGCCGGAGGCAGAGCCAGTGCCTGTTCCCGAGCTGGTGTCTGGTCCCCAAAATGCATCTCCGCCCTGGCCGCCAAAGGGGTCTTCACCGCCCCGGCCGCCCGAGGGGTCTTCACCGCCCCGGCCGCCCGAGGGGTCTTCACCGCCCCGGCCGCCTGATGGACTTTGTGTTTCGCCTGGGTCTCCCAGGACTAAACGCTTTGTTCCTCCCGTCCCACCCTGGTCTGTCCCTCCCGTCCCGCCCTGGTCTGTCCCTCCTGTCCCGCCTGATGGAGCGTCTGGTAGCCGCTCCGTAGGGAGGGGGTAATGTCACGTGTCTGTCCTGTCTTGTATTGCACTTGGGTGTTTTTGTTATGTTGGGCCATGTGCTCTCGTTATTGTTTGATCCCTCCCCCTTGTTACCTGATTAGTGTTTGAGTTCTTCCACCTGTTCCCTCTTAAATTGTTCCCTTTTTAAGTCTCCTCTTCTTTGCAGTCTTTGTCGGATCATTTGTCATATGTTTTCCCAGTTTCCGTGTGATGGTCTTCGTGTTCAGAGTCAGTGTTTGTTCTTCAAGTTCAGTTTTGTTTAATGTCTCATTTATTGTGTTTTCCCCCTTGTGGGTTTTTGCTTTGTGTTTTGTTTTCTTTTGTTAATAAATCATCCGTTGCTGCACTTGAGTCCTCCTCTCCATTTTTTGTAACTGTAACGTGACACACTGATGCAGTTTTGGTTCCTGTCACTGTTGCCTTTTTCGGCTTTCTTCGCCTTTGTCGCCATTGGCTTTTAGCTTGATTACTTGGGGACATTTAGTTTAATATTCAACAATATTATTGATCTGCCTGCATTGACACCATTATATGAGAACTGAACTGAGCTGGATGATGACATCACACTTTTCTCCAGAGTGGCTATATTTATAAATGAACTAAAAAATATAGCCTATATATATTTTCTTTTCTTTTTTTTACAACAAAATGAATAATCACTGAACTTACTTAAGCTGGAGTGTGATGCTATTTTCTTCTGGAAACAAACTTTGTTGCATTATTTTCCTGTTATCTCTGTTAATCTGCTTTGAAACACTCTGTGCTGTAAAAAAGTGCTATACAAATAAAAGTGACTTCACTTGACACAGCTTTAGAGCTACTGCCAGATGGCACATTATAGACAACACTAATGTTTTCACCTTGTTTTCACCTTGTTTACTGACTATATTAAAATAAAAAAAATAAAAAATACTCAGCATTTATTTCTGATATAACTTACTGTCCACACAAGCCTTCTCTCTTTCTGCAACATAAATCTAAATGAAGGATAAAGGCAAGGCAAGTTTATTTATATAGCACATTTTATACACAATGGTAATTCAAAGTGCTTTACATAGAAGAAATTAAAATAATCAAAAGAAATAAGAATAATTAAAACAGTTTAGAATAAAAAAGAGAAAATAAAATACAGTACAAACAGTCGGATACACAGTGCCACAGTGCTCATTCAGTAAATGCACAGCTAAAGCAGAAGTCTTCTAAGTCTGGATGTGAGTGTGACTACAGTAGGAGCACATCTGATCTCTTCTGGAAGCTGGTTCCAGTATAATAACTAAAAGCAGACTCTCCTGGCTCTGAGTGAACCCTCGGTGTTTCCAACTGATGTGATCCTGATGATCTGACTGATCTGTTGGGTTTATATTCAGTGAGCATATCTGCAATGTATTGAGGTCCTAGGCCATTGAGTGATTTATATACCAAAACTAATACTTTAAAATCAATCCTAAATGTAACTGGGAGCCAGTGTAAAGCCCTGAGGACTGGTGTGATGTGTTCATATGTTCTGGTTCTGCTCAGCGTTCTGTATGAGCTGACACTGTCTTTTGGTGTTTCTGGGAAGGCCAGTGAGGAGTCCATTACAATAATCCACTGCTGGTGATGAAAGCAGGAACACGTTTCTCTAAGTCTGGAAACAAAGCATCTAATTCTTGCAATATTTTTCAGATGATAATATGCTGATTTAGTTATTGCTTTGATATGACTACTGAAGCTAAGGTCTGACTCTAGAGTCACACAGAGATTCCTGACTTGATTTTTAGTTGTTTGACCCCTAGAGTGAAGGTATGCGTTCACTTTGAGAACTTCATCTTTGTTTCCAAACACAATGACTTCAGTTTTGTCTTTGTTTAACTGAAGAAAGTTTTGGCACATCCAACTGTTGACTTCATCAGTGCATTGGCACAGAGTCAGTGGGGCTGTAATCGTTAAGCGATAGATAGGGCTAAGTAGAGCTGTGTGTCGTCTGCAGAGCTGTGGTAGATCTGTGTGTCGTCTGCATAGCTGTGGTAAGAGATTTGGTTCTTTCTCATTATTTGGCTCATTGGGAGCTTATACAGGTTGAATAGGAGTGGAGCAAGAATTGAGCCTTGAGGGACTCCGCATGTCATGGATGTCCACTCAGACTTATGGTCTCCTCCAAAATGGTCAAGTCAAGTCATCTTCATTTATACAGCGCTTTTAACAATGTAGATTGTTTCAAAGGAGCTTTACAGAGGTAAACATATAATTGAAG
The DNA here is from genome assembly GCA_030578275.1 of Meda fulgida. Lineage (NCBI taxonomy): Eukaryota > Metazoa > Chordata > Actinopteri > Cypriniformes > Leuciscidae > Meda > Meda fulgida. Next base: position 575,037 of record CM060632.1, on the reverse strand, counting down.
GTTACAGAGATTGTTTTGGCTTTATAGCGGTTCTTGAATAATGTTATTTTCCAGATAAAGTTAGTTTTGATTGATTCACTTCCGTTGAAATTATCATTTGTTATTAAATTAGGGGCCGCTAAGACGACGGCGTTCTCTCTGAACAGACTTTAAAACTGAACCTGTGATAAGGTTCCCTTATTGTTTCCCCCGGAAACATTTCCGCTGTGGTCTGTGTTACTTGCAGCGCGTTTCTGTATTTGGTTGTGTTGTGAGCTTTTGCAGCGCGTTTCTGTATTTGGTTGTGTTGTGAGTATTAGGAGCACACGTGTGTTGTGAAACTGATGAAGATGTTTTCTTAATTTGCAGGTGTTTTTTTCTATTTGAATGCGTTTTTTCTATTTGCATGCGTTTTCTTAAGTTGCAGTACGTTGAGCTCTCTCGGCCACCGTACATCTACACAGACGCAGCAGTTCCCATTTTTGCACACCATACATAATTACAAGGAAAAATATTACCACACGAGGGAAATCATTGTGGTATCTATGAAGATGTGAAAAAATAGGCATAATCTAGCTTACACAAAGCTGACATGTGAAGGGGGACAGTAATAGTAAGTAAAGTAAGTACATTTTATTTATAAAGCACATTTAACCATAGCAAAGCTATCCAAAGTGCTGAACAAAGTAATGTAAAATAAATAAATAAAAACACAGAAGCATAAAACCAAACAAAAACAAAACATTGAAACAGGATATCAAGTATCAAACACCAGGCAATAGAGATATGTTTTCAATTTTGATTTAAAAGTACAAATGGAAGGTGCAAGGCGGATGTCATGTTTCAATGTGTTTGAGTTCTGTTTTGTGATCTTGGTTTCCCCTGTCTTTGTGATTTTGGTTCAGTCCTGTTAGTTTTCCCGCTCTGTCTGATTAGTAATTCCCTTCACCTGTGTTCTGTTAATTATCCCATTAGTCCCTGTTCATTTAAGCCTTGTGTTTTCCCTCAGTGTTTGTTGGTCGTCGTCCATGTATGGTTGTGTGTTATCCCTGAAGTCCTGGAATCTGTTATTTTGTTCCTGTTTGCTTTTGGCAGTTTAAGTTTGTAAAATAAATCTCCTAAACTGCAGCTACCGTGTCCTCGTCTTCAGCTACCTGCAACAACCCTGACAGAACGACCAACCTTTAAAAAGAAAAAGAAGATGAACAAGGGGAAAAAAGGAAAGAAGAAAGAGGTGAGCCCCATGGAAATGCCTATCCTTTTCCAACATGAGCGCTCACTCGAAGAATACGCTGGTCTTTACCTAGACCTTTATGATGATGTGACGCTGGAGGAAGAGGAACTGACAACTGAGTTTCTGGGGTGGTCTGAAGGATCCGCTAGCCCAGATAATTCTAGTAAAGGACCTAGATCTATCCTTCCTGGAGTTTGTGGATCACACGCTATGGGTATGTGGATCGAAATACGTCATAGAAGATCTCCCACTCCAACCAGTTCCAAGCCCGCCAGCGCCAGAGCCAGTCTTCGAGCAAGAGCCAGAGCCCATCGCCTGTTCGCCGGAACCGGAGCCAATCACCTGCCCGCCAGAGACTGAGCACACCACACATGAGTCCACACGAGAGAACACAGCGCTGATTGTGATGTCTGCGGCGATTCTGTGTGTGTGGGCTACACACACATCAGCTCTGGCCCATGAGTCCAGTTCCGAGTCCCAGGATGTGCTGGTCCCGTCCAGTTCCGAGTCCCATGATGTGCTGGTCCCGTCCAGTTCCGAGTCCCATGATGTGCTGGTCCCGTCCAGTTCCGAGTCCCATGATGTGCTGGTCCCGTCCAGTCCTGCGCCAGAGCCCGTTGATCCTGCGCCAGAGCCCGTTGATCCTGCGCCAGAGCCCGTTGATCCTGCCGGTCGAGACTCTCGTTCCTGCAAAGGGGTGGAGTCCTCGTGCATCTGCCTTCAGGCAGTAATCACGGTGAGCGCGCTTCCTTAGTGGGAACCAACCCCCTATGAACCCTCACCCCTCTCACGCTCCGCAGCCAGTTGAGTTACCAATCGAACGTGCTGGTCCATCCTCGAGGTGTGTACCAGTTTCCTTAGGTGCTCCCCGCGACGAACAGATGTCGATTGCTGCATCGGAGGGTGGGTCAGACATCTCCGCGGACGACGGCTCGGAGCCGCTGCCTCCTTCGGGTGTGCCAGCGGTGCCTGAGTCGGACCCAGAGATGATGGCCATGCTTTCCCGGGCCGCCAACAGGATCAGGCTCGAGTGGAACCCTCCACCATGTCCCGAGCCCTCGAGGCTGGATGAATGGAATCTCGGGGTGGCGCGCGCTGGTTCTCAGCAACCCACCCCAGTGCCTTTCTTCCCGGAAGTGCACGAGGAGCTCATGGGGACATGGACTTTTACTGCCAGAAACCGTCTCAGTGGCTCCTCCTCCCTCACCACCCTTGATGGCGGGGCAGCTAAGGGATACACACGTATCTCGCCAGTGGAGCGGGCCGCTGCAATGCAGCTGTGCCCTGACTCCACTTGGTGCGGAGAACCGTGTCTTCCTTCCCGGGCCTGTAGGTTCTCGTTTGACCTATTCGACAAGGCTTACAAGGCCTGTGGGGAAGCTGCCTCTGCCATGCACGCCATGGCGTTGCTGCAGGTCCATCAGGCCAAGGCACTGAATGACCTGCACGAGGGTAATCATGATCCACAAGTTCGCGACGCAAAGGACCTCACGCTTCGTGTGACGAAGGTCACCGCGTGGTCAGTGGGTCGTGAGATGTCCACCTTGGTGGTCAAGAAACACCATCTCTGGCTGTGTCTGGCCGACATGAGGGAGACCGACAAGCTCCGGTTCCTTAACGCCCCTGTGTCCCAGACCGGCCTCTTCGTCCACAAGACGTGTTTACCCCCTGAAGTGGAACCTGTTCGTCAAGTGGTGTTCTCGCCGAGAAGACCCCCAAAGATGTTCGATAGGGTCTGTGCTTTCCTTCTTGCAGCAAGGGTTGGAGCGAAGGATGTCTCCCTCTACCCTCAAAGTACATGCTGCCGCTATTTCAGCTTACCACGACCACATAGATGGCAAAACAGTTGGAAAGCACAACCTGGTCATCAGGTTCCTTAGGGGGGCGAGACGATTAAATCCTCCTCGACCCCCCTCCATACCCTCTTGGGACCTTTCCCTGGTGCTTCAACTTCCTGCTCTGCTACTGTACGGACGCTCTTGCTTATTGCTCTGCGCTTTGCTCTATCGCTTTTATATTTTTATATTTTATTTCCTTTTATTACCTAATTTTAACTTTAGCAAATCAGCACAGTGCTCAAACGCTTGAATTGCTACAAAAAAGCTGAATTATTTTATTCGACCAGCCTCCCACTGAAAGCTTACATTCCGGGGAAGGGAAAACACAACTGCCTACATACAAAAGGATAAGAGAAAATGCCTCTTCTGGAATCTACTTGCTGCATTAACTGTCAGAGACTTTTACAAAGGATTGCAGTTCTTGAAACAAAGTTACTTGTGGGACCACCAAACCAGACGGAACACACAACAGAGCTTCGTCATGGACGCCCTCAGCATACACCCGGTGAGTCCCATGAATCTAGTGCTCCTCGACAGGCCATACTGAGTGTAGAGAAACAAGCCGATCGACTTACAAATCGATGGCACAAACAGGGTGCGAGACCCAAAGGCACTCGAGACATCAGATTGTCACGAGCATCACATATTGCCGCAGTAGCATCCTCTACCCCAGATACGGCTCTGACAAGGATTGCAAATACTGGTCTCCTACCGCCGCCTATACATCTTGAGAACAGATTTGAAGTATTAATGAATGTAAATGAGGAATCCCCAAATGTTGTGAATGTGATAGAACACAGACTGAATCAGCCAGTAGCTAACACTGATGCTAACTGGCGCTCGAGGTCGAGCAGACACTCAGCTCAGAGCGCAGCCGAGCACAGGACTCTGATAGTGGGTAACTCCATAATCAAAAACATTAGCAGCAGGGATACAACTACGTGCTGCCTTCCACAAGCAACAACTTCTGATGTAAACAGGGAACTTGAGAACTTTCTGATGAAACATAAGACTGCAAATCGACTCATCATTCATGTGGGAAAAATGATATTCATAAAGAGCAGTCAGAACTCCTTAAGAAGGATTTCCATGAACTTTTTGAAACAGTTAAAAGACTGAAAGTTCAAACATTCATCAGTGGACCACTGCCAGCAAGAGGAACAAACAGGTTTTCACGGTTGCTTGGGCTTAATACATGGCTCCAAAAAAACTGCTATTTAAAAGGAGTAAACTTCATTGACAACTTCTTTCAACATGATGGGCACCACCCAAACAAACTTGGTTCAAGAGTGCTAAAGGACAATATCTACTTCTCCCTCAATCATCCTTCTGCAGTGTGTGCCAATACACTCAACCTGAATGGCACACACACACCTGGATACAGTATAAATGACCACAGGACTTCACTTCAGCACCTGAATGGACATGCGGTTGACACGTCACACAAGGACAATGATAACACCATGCAGCCACAACAACTTCTGCTCACGGACACAATCTCACTTGAGCCCTGCCCACAGAGCTCACCACAGACAGACTGTGACATACTAGAACTGCTCCAAGATTCAGCACCCAAGGACGACTTTCTGGAAAACAGCGAGGGAAACCAGGACAGCATATTACAGCCTCCGATAACACCAGAGCAACAGCCCCTCTCACCAGACACGTTATCCCTCTCTCCAGCAACCCCACTTCTGTGCTTCTCTGAGAAAATGGAAAAACTGGTGTTTGCTGGAACCAAACTATCTGCAAGCCCCCAGATATCAACCAAAAAATGGCAGGCCCCACAACCACCAAAGCCTGCGGGCCCAGCTCGCCCTCCTCCTGCGAGAGCTCTTCGGCCTCTGCCACAATGCCAGGGCTCACACCCTCCTCCATCGGCTCGAGGTGAACCAAAAAACAACTGATACCAGCTCTCAGTGATATGTGTCGGGTTCCCGCTATGATAACAGTAACTTTCTCAAATGTTTACAGAACAAGCGGGAACCCAGTGTTCCTGAATCTTTCTCTATTGCTGTTCAATTACATGATAGAAAGTCTAAGGCCTTCAAAAGCCGTACAGCAAACCCATCTAATCTGGTGCCTATTACAAGTCAAACTAAGATTGCTGTGGGGACAAAAAGTAAGACTGTTAAGTTAGCACTTTTAAACATCCGCTCACTTAAAAATAAATCACTTCTAGTCAACGACTTAATAACCACATAAAACCTGGATTTTATGTTTCTAAATGAAACTTGGCTAGAAGACAGCTGCAGTGCAACAGTCCTCAATGAAACATCCCCTCCTAACTTTACTTTTATGAGTGTCTGCAGAGCGGGCAGGAGAGGCGGGGGTGTGGCTACTCTTTTTAAAGATGTCTATCAATGTAAGCAAATATCATTTGGTAATTACCCGTCTTTCGAATATCTGGGTATTGTGTTAAAAGGTGCTCCACGCATTTTACTTATCATTGTTTACAGGCCTCCAAAATACTCTATCAACAATTTCCTCAGAGTTTGACTGTTTTGCTATTGCTGGAGATTTTAACATTCACATAGATAATGCAGAAACCAATATGGCAAAAGAAATCAAAACTGTTTTAAAAACTTTTGATCTGACTCAGCATGTACAGTACATGGACCCACACACAATGGTGGACACACTGTAGATTTACTTATCAGTAAGGGTCTAAACATTTCATCGATTGTTAAGGATGTAGCACTGTCTGATCATTTCTGTATTTTCTTTGATATATTGATCTCTCCTGCCATTGAAGCTAGATCTGTGTCTGTCAAGAAGAGATGCTTAAATGAGAACACTAGTGTGCTATTTATGAAGGCCATATCTTTAACACCAAGCATATCTGCTGACTCTGTTGATTTTCTCCTTGATTCTTTTAACTCAAAAGTTAAAGGTGTGTTGTGAACTTTTTCTTCTAAAGTGTAGAAAACTCAGAAGTGCAGACCAGGAGACGTGATTATCTCTTAAGAAGGTTTCTTTATTGAGAACACGAGCTGTTCGTTGCTGTAGTCTTCCAAGCTCGTGTCTTAACCAAGTCTGACTAAGGCAAAAAACAGTCTGTATTTTATACCTTTAAAGGGGGAGGAGTTACATAGAGGTGGAGACAATCTAAACAAAGCATGTAAATGAAGTACAGGAATCAGCCCGTTACTGGAAATTCCCCAGCCCTTATGTCATCAGCATAACAGTGTGAGATGGTAATCCACTCAGCCTGATTGTATACCTTCACATTATCATAGAGACAAAAGCTAAGGTCAGACACCTGAATTGTTTGACTTAAATATTCAATGACCGGGACAGGGCTCCGAGAGCCATTAAAGACAGAGTGAGAGTCTCAGTAATCTGACTCATTTAACTTACAATAGAGAGCATTTATAACTCAAATGCTAAATTCAGTCTACTAAACTTTCTCAGTTTAGATTCTATTGGATTAGAACCTAAATTAAACATTTTAATAAATGTGTAACACTACATTTCCCCCTTTAAGAGTTCTAAATAACTCTCACAAAATACAAATTTAGACACTTAAAAGTTCTCTCTTGTAACTTGTGATCGTTACAGGCACATAACATGATCTGTGTTGTTCATCTGTAATTGCATGCTGACACAGAAACAAGCATGCAATTAGGGTCTGTGAAATTCTTACAGAAGAATTAGTTATCTTCAGTCATCTGGTGTAATTTTGCTGAAAAATCAAGAATGTCTTGTTGGACCACCATGTTGGTGCACAAGTGAGTCATGGAATGCAGCCATCTTCGGGTGTGGCCTGCAATGTTCTTTCCAGCAAACAAGGATTCTTTCTATACTTTGTGCGATGTCCTGATGGTTAGTAGTACGACAATCTTGTTCATGTTGATGGATAACTGAAGTTCCCGAAGTCTCTGCGTTGTGTATTTTTTTTTTCTTTTCTTTATCCTTTTGTGATAGTTGGCTCGGCAGTGGGTCTCATTGTTTCCTAGAGGTTGTGGCTTCATACGCAGATGCGGAGGTCGTGCGTGTGGGTCTTGGGACAGCCTTCATTTAACTAAGCTATACACCTAGCTTGTTCTTGTGCAATGTATAAGCTAAATTCTTCCTGGCAACAAATTATGCCTTTTACATTTTTCTTCCTGATACATGCACCCAACACCTTCTTGCATTCTTCAATAGACCATACTATTTCTGGGTGAATACCGAATTTCTTTGTCAAATTCAATCTGACTGACTCAGTCACTATGGAGTCTATTTGCTCTCCTAAAAATGACTTGAACTCATTGTCTGTCCATAAAGGGCTAGCTAGCCCAACTTTCTCAGTTGATGGAACTAGCCTAGCATTCCTTCTAACCATTTTGTGAGTTTCTTTGTTACCACACAAACAAACATCAAAACTTCTCTGATCAAACAGAGGCTACACTTGTTAACACAGATAAACTATTGTTCCCTTTCGTTGTCACTCCGAGTTACGTCGGATGACGACGAATGGGGTTTCGCTTGGAACACCTATCGACTTCGAGTATACAAAACGAGCCAATGGCAAAGAAATGCCATGGGTCTGCGGAATTTGCATGACGTAACTCCGCCCCACCTTGTGGGTATAAAAGGAGGACGCCGGCAACATGCAGTTATGTTTTCGCTTCGGAGCCAAGAGTATTTCTTCACTCCACAGTCATTTCTGACTTCGCTCTACGAGACGAGCCACTCTCTCCGGGGTTGGTGTGACGGCGATCTGCAGCGAGTTCACAGTGCCTGCTGATCTGTGCAGTGATCTGCCAGTGTATGTGTGTCTCCCTGCTTGCTTCAACATCGCAGAGTTTTTTTCTCCTCTCATAAAAGAGTTTGCACGCGGCACGTCTTTTTAAAGACGGCTCGCCCGTGCATTTCTGGTTGCGGCAGATTGGTATCGGACTCTGATGGGCACGAGCGCTGTCTAGTGTGTTTGGGCATTGATCATGCTTGCACAGCGCTCGTGGGTGATTCATGTTCTCCCTGTGGGAACATGATCATCGCGTCATTTAGGTCGAGACTCGGTGAACTCGCGAGAGAGAGAGTCCTCTCATCCACCCCCTGATCTTCGGCTGGTGGCCAGGGTGACCTGAGGGTGTTGGTCTGGAACAAGGCGCCGACTCTGTGTCCGCGACCCCAGCCCCCCTCTTCAATGACGGTGCCCGCTAGCGAACAGGTGATTCCACGAGTCTACTCTCGGGTGGCCCGTGTGTTTTTATTTGAAGCTACAGAGGATGGTGCTATGTCTGTAGCAGCATCACTAGGTGGGCTGATTCTTCTGGAAGTGACGACTCGTCACAGCTGCCAGCTTCCGGTTTGCGTATGGCTGTGCCTGAGTCTGATCCGGAGATGACGGCCATGCTTTCCCGGGATGATTGGTTTTTGGGTAAGGCCGCCGACCCGCGTCCACGGCAAACCCCAATATCTTTCTTCCCAGACGTGCATGATGAGATCTCGACGTCCTGGAAGACCCCCTTGTCTTCTCAAGACCGCTCGTTGGTCTCATCCGCCTTCCCTCCCCTCAACGGGGCCGCTGCCCATGGGTACACTGGGGTCCCCCCGGTTGAACGCTCTGTTGCGATGCTACTGTGTCCTCAGAGTGATCCCGGCGCAATCCTAAGCACCCGTCCGAAGCATGTAGTTCTTTTCGTCTACACTAATCTGTGGCGAAATCCTATAGTGCCACAGGACAGGCAGCCGCCTCACTGCATCCCATGACCGTTCTGCTGGTCTACCTGACCCAGATGGTCACGGATATGCATGAGGGCGGGACTGACTCAAGGATCTTCAATGAGCTGCGCGCCGCCACTGACCTTGCTCTCCGAGCGACGAAAGTGGCCGTACGCTCTCGGAGTCAGGTGATGTTCACCAGTCTGGGGCTGACCGGTCTGATATGCAGGATGTCGGGCGGACTCGTCTGCTCGACACCCCCATATCCCAGGTTGGCCTCTTCGGCGGTGCGGTTGAGTGCTCCGCCCAACAGTTCTCAACCGCCCGTGAGCAGATTGAGGTTATTCTGCCCGATGGCCCCGCGGTCCGCTCAGATCCCTCAGTCTGCCAACCGCCGAAGGCGCCCTCTCACGGTTCCAACCCCGCCCGTTCACCCGGGCTGGCTTGGAAGACCGTGGGGGGATGCCTCAGCCCTCTCCAGCCCCGCCCCCCGATAAACGCCGGGTTAAGCGGCACTTTTGAGATGGGCTGCTCAGAGATGGGACTCAGTTCTTTCCAGGAGTTGGTAGCAGGGCCACTCCTTTCCCCAGTGGAGGGCTGGGGAAGAACCCTTCTTCAGAAAGAACTGACTTTCTCGTCTCTGTGCATACAGAGTTCACGGACGACACGGTGCGCCGCCCCCGAGCCGTGCACCCCTCGTCCCACTCTGTCTCAGAGCCGGATGACAGTGTGTGCCGTCCCTGGACCGTACTGCTCTCATCCCCCTCTGTAAAAAAAAAAAAAAGACCAGACCCCTGGCAGAGCAGAGAGAGGAAAAGAAAAACCTCTGTCGCCAGACCCCTGGCAGAGCAGACCCCCGCGGAACGCTGGTCCTTCCCTGGCCTCCTCTGTCAGGGTGCGGTTATGACCGTGCCCCCACTCCGGGCCGCTATGCCGTCCATGTCTGGGCCGGTCATTCCGCTTCGCTGCACCACCGAGGGGACGTCTGTGGTTTGATGACTCCGCTGGCACAGTTCTTGGGAGCCTACCAGAGAAAAAATAGAGCTTCCCTATCTGTTCCGCTGAGTCGTGCGAACCATCGGCCCGGCTATGCGATTCAGTTCGCACGGTCTCCTCCCCGCTTCAGGGGAGTCCGCTCCACTATGGTCGGTGGCTACGCCCCTATCATGAGAGCGGAGGTTGCTACCCCACTGGCGAAGGGTACGATTGAGACTGTCCCTCCAGCCGAAATGAGGTCCGGGTTTCAGCCCTTACCTCATTGTCCCGGAGAAATCTGGCCACCCGAAGCATCCTCACCGCCATGGCCACCCGAAGGGTCTTCACCGCCATGGACGCCTTCACCGACAGCTCCACCCTGGACGCCCGAGGGTCCGACAGCTCCGCCCTGGCCACATGCACATCCTGATCTGCCCCTTGCCGCCTGCACATCCTGCTCCGCCCTGGCCACGCGCACATCCTGATCCGCCCTGGCCGCCTGCACATCCTGCTCCGCCCTGGCCGCCTGCACATCCTGCTTCGCCCTGGCCGCCTGCACATCCTGCTCCGCCCTGGCCGCCTGCACCTCCTGATCCGCCCTGGCCGCCTGCACATCCTGCTCCGCCCTGGCCGCCTGCACATCCTGCTCCGCCCTGGCCGCCTGCACATCCTGCTCCGCCCTGGCCGCCTGCACATCCTGCTTCGCCATGGCCGCCTGCACATCCTGCTCCGCCGCCTGGATGCCTGCACATCCTGCTCCGCCCTGAAGGCTTCCTGCCCTGGTTAGGCCTCGGCCTTGTCAGCCTTTAGGGCGCCCACCCCCCCACCCTTGTTGATAGTCCTACGGCGCGAGGTCGCGCCTTTTTGAAGGGGGGGGGGGGTACTGTCACGTTTCTGTTTGTGTTTGGACTGTGTTTGTGATTTGTATTCAGTTCATTAATTCATCTGTCTCACCTGTGCCCTGTTAATCACCTCATTTAGTTGTCTCGTTTGTTTTGCCCCAGCTGTGTCATATTTCCCTGATCTGTTTCCTTGTGTATTTAAGTCCTGTGTGTTCCTTCAGTCTTTGTCGTCGTTGAAGTGTCAAGGTCAGTGTTGAATGTCATTGTATTCCTGAGTTTCTGAAGTTCCTAAATTCCTGAGTATTCCTGTAATCTGAGTTTGTGAATAAACCAGATGTATTGAAATCCTGTCTCCTCGTCTTCAACCTGCAATACCCTGACAATAAGAAAGTTGAGATTAATGTGCAAGCTTCTGACTAATGTGGGAAAAGAGAGTTTACGGTATTTTTAAAACTCATTTGCCTCAATTTGTAATAATTTAAATATACATATATACATTTTGACAGAATAGCAAAATTATATGTAAAAAAAAACCTTTATAGGAGATCTACATTTCTCAGTTTCATTCAACTGATCACTGATCACTCAATGGCAGGGGACTGGGGACGAGCACAAGTGGATGTGATGTAGTCTTGCCATGCTATTTCTGTGTGTTTGTGTTCTGAACATTATGTACATACCACACACAGATGAAGTTTATTCTGCGTAGCAAAAGAGAGAGATCCAGCAAAACAAATTCATTCAAAACGAATCAATAACTAATGCAGGGCAAATGACTAACTGTAAACGAATACACAAGGTTGTGTACATTATCAATATGTTATAGCATAGCAGACTTATGATTTGGGAAAACTTTAAATAATTAACCTATGCTTTCTCCTAGAGAATATTTATCAACTGAATAATTTTAAAGAAATGGATTTTTAAATGCAGTTGTCGGGACCTTACTTGTCCTGTGGCCAATTTTCCGGGATTCCTCTGGACTGGCATTGAATCACTAGAGTCATGGAGATACTGGAACACACTGAGTCATCAGCCATATACCATATACAGGGATCTTATTATTAAACCTACCTCTCAAAAATATATGTCTTTATGCATGTCTCCTAGCTCATATAAGTGTGTGTGTGTGTGTGTGTGTGTGTGTGTGTGTGTGTGTGTGTGTGTGTGTGTGTGTGTGTGTGTGTGTGTGTGTGTGTGTGTGTGTGTGTGTGTAATATCTTGTGAATGATTAGAAAATTCTACACTTTAGAATTGGCTTTTCATTAGTAACTACTGTAAGAATCATGGTAACTAGCTAGTAATGACTCAAGTGTTACTACATACTTCCAAAGGAATTACTAAATATCTGGATCCGTATTCTAAAGTGAAGATCATGGTAACTAGCTAGTAATGTATGTAGTAACACTTGTATGTAGTGTTGTAGTGTATGTGAGTATGTAAGTATGTAGTAACACTTGAGTCATTACTAGTTAGTTACCAGGATCTTCACTTTAGAATACGGATCCAAATATTTAGTAATTCCTTTAGAAGTATGTAACACTTGAGTCATATGTCTAGTCATTTGTCCTGCATTTGTCCAGTTATTGATTAGTTTTGCATGAATTATGAAACTTTTTCAGTAGTTATCTGGGAAGCATAAAATAAATAGTAGTTATTGATTAGTTAATAGTGAACTACCACTTTCATGTGTGTGCTATTACTTACTAATTCGTTAATCAGAGTTTCTTGTTAGTTAATAGTAGTTACTAGATTCTTAATATTGTGTTACTCATTTGTTCCTGTGTAGTTATTCACTAAGACTCACTAGTAATAGAATAAACTATAGATGTCAATTGATGCATACAATATTTTACCTGAAATTAGTTGTTGATGAGGATGTCTGTTCGCTCATGGCGTATCTTTGTGTGTGTGTGTGTGTGTGTGTGTGTGTGTGTGTGTGTGTGTGTGTGTGTGTGTGTGTGTGTGTGTGTGTGTGTGTGGACTGTGAAGAACTGATAAGGAGGAGCTTGCTTTATACTTTTAAAGATTATGTTGATGCCCTTCCTGATAAAATGTACATATAGATAAAATCTACAAGGTCTCATAAATTATCTTTCCTGTAGCTCTAACAGTAGAGTGCTGGCGCTTGCAACGCCAAGGTCATGGGTTCGATTCCCAGGGAAAGTAAGAACTGATAAGAATGTAAATGTGTACCCTGAAATGCAATGTAAGTCGCTTTGGATAAAAGCGTCTGCCAAATGCATTAATGTAAATGTAAATTATGGCCATTGATTGACGATGAAAATATCTGATTAAAATCACCAAAAGACGTGTCTCACAAAATATTCTTGTAGTTGGGCCCTGATTTAGCAATAAATGATGGAAAAAGGTATAAATTACTATAAAAAAAACTATAAATTAAATCCTGATGGGACTTTTTGCCGTTTTGGCATCAATAAATCTTATATTACCCATAAGCAATGAGTGTAACATTAATGAGAGGAATACTGCACTTCTACTGTGTAGGGTATCAGCTCAAATGAGGGGAATGTATAATTAATAAATAATAATTCACAATCAATAATTAATCATACTGGTTATGAGCCATTATTACCTACCATTTTAAATCGCCCAAAAAGGGAATATATAGTCCATGTATTTGTATCTCTCTATATAGATAATTAACCACAACGAATTATAATAAATTATGAATATATGTAATATACAGATAGGCTATATACATTTTCAGAATAACCTTTAACATAATTAATTGCACTTCTAATAATCTGTTCGTCTACCGAACCGACCGTATGATCCTCTTATCAACTCTCAAGAAAGGCTATTCTTCTGATTATGTAGAATAACTTTCTGTTCTATAAGATTAGGCTACTAACTAAAGTACTTAACAACATCAAGCTTGTAGCTTAAAATCACACATATAAGAGGCTTTGTTCGATAATAATAATAATACATTTTATTTCACAGCGCCTTTCTTAACACTCAAGGTCGCTTTACAGATAATAAAACAGGTATAAAAAAAACAGAAAAGTGTAAACAAACAATTATGAAAGATGACAAGAACAGTGCATTTACAAATAAGCAAGCTGGAACAAATGGGTTTTGAGTCTGGTTTTGAACAAAGGAAGAGAGTCAATACTGCGGATGTCAGGTGGGAGTGAGTTCCAGAGCTGGGGAGCAGAGCGGCTAAAGGCTCTGCTCCCCATAGTGACAAGTCGAGCAGGAGGTACAGTGAGGTGAATAGAGGAGGAGGATCTGAGGGAGCGGGAGGAGGTGGCAATGTGAAGGAGGGCAGATAGATAAGGTGGAGCAAGGCTATGGATAGCTTTAAAAGTATCCAAAAGGATTTTAAATTGTATTCTGAACTGAACCGGGAGCCAATGGAGCTGCTGAAGGACAGGGGTTATATAATGAAAAGAGGGGATTCTGGTGATGACACGAGCTGCTGAGTTCTGGAGAAGCTGAAGTTTATGAAGAGATTTGTGAGGGAGGCCAAAAAGAAGGGAGTTGCAATAATCAAGGCGGGAGGTGATGAGGCTGTGGATTAGGATAGAGGCAGTGTGAGTGGTAAGGGAGGGTCGGAGGCGGTTAATGTTGCGTAAGTGAAAGTATGCAGACCGGCTAACATTATTTATGTGTGACTGAAAAGATAGGGTGGAATCGAGGATTACACCCCGACTCTTGACCTGAGGGGAGGGGGAGACCAAGGAATCATCAATGGGTAATGTGAAACTATTGATTTTGGAAATGGTGGATTTGGTGGCTACGAGGAGGAGTTCAGATTTGTCACTGTTGAGTTTAAGGAAGTTTGAGGTGAACCAGTCTTTAATTTCAGATATACATTTGGTAAGGGACAGGGGGGGGGGGCGAGGAAGTGGGTTTGCTGGATAAATAGAGCTGGGTGTCATCAGCGTAACAATGAAAATTAATATTAAATTTGCGGAAAATATTACCAAGGGGCAATATGTAGGTGATGAAAAGGAGGGGGCCAAGAACTGAACCTTGAGGAACACCAGTAGTGACAGGGGAAGGGTGGGATTTGAAGGATTTAAGTTGAATAAACTGAGTGCGGTCGGAGAGATATGAGCGAAACCAATCAAGAGGGGTGTGTGAAATACCAAGAGAGGATAGTCTATTCAGGAGAATAGAGTGAGAAATGGTATCAAAGGCCGCACTAATGTCAAGAAGGATGAGGATGGAGATGAGTCCGGAGTCAGCAGCTATGAGTAGATCATTGGTGATTTTTATTAGGGCAGTTTCAGTACTATGGGAGGGGCGAAAACCAGACTGAAAAGGTTCGTAAAGACTGTTGAGGGTAAGAAAGGCGTGGAGTTGCGCAGACACAATTTTTTCAAGTAATTTAGAAAGAAAGGAAAGATTTGAGATGGGACGAAGATTTTTATAGTTAGTGGGATCTAAGCCAGGTTTTTTAGAATCGGGGAAACAGATGCAGTTTTGAAAAGTGAGGGTACAATACCAGAGGAAAGAGAGGAATGAATAATGGAAGTTATGAAGGGGAGGAGGGAAGTGAGACAGGTTTTGACCAGAGCTGTGGGAAGGGGGTCAAGAGAACAGGTTGAAGACTTTGATTTACGGATGAGATCAGAGATTTCAGAGGAGGAGGGCAGTAGAAAACAACAAAATGAGTGGCTATTGTGGAGGGGCAAAGGGGGAGGGGACGGCAAGGGGGTTAAGTGTAATTGCTGGTGAATAGAGTTGATTTTTTTATTAAAAAAGATAATTAATATATTACAAGTCTCACTTGAATACATGTGAGAGGGTAAAGAATCAGGGGGGTTAAAAATGTTATGCATGATTGAGAAGAGAGACCTGGAGTTTCCTTCATTGGAGCAGATGAGATCAGAGTAGTAGTTGGACTTAGTTACAGCTATTGAGTTTGAGTAGTGAAGAAGATGAGTTTTGTGCATTTCTTTATGAATGGAAAGACCAGTTTTTTTATGAAGGCGTTCCAATTGGCGACCTTTGGCTTTCATGAGGCGAAGCTCTGATGAGAACCATGGGGCAGAACGGGAAAAAGACACAGATCGGGTTTTGAGAGGGGCAAGGGAGTTGAGAATATTGCACAGTCCAGAGTTGAAATAAGTGACAAGGTTGTCCGGAGAAGAAAGATCAGGGATAGGCAAATTGTCAATGTAGGAGGATAGGATGTCTGTATTTATGTTGTTAATATTACGAAAGGAAATCCGGCGGACTGGCTTGATTTCAGCCAGAGACAGAGAGATATTAAAAGACAAAAGAAAATGATCAGAAATATGAACATCATCAGCAGAGCAGTTGAAGGGGATTAAACCAGAGCAGCAAATCAAATCAAGTGAATGACCTTTTATATGGGTGGGAAAATCAACAAACTGATGGAATCCAAAACTGTCCAGACAGGAGATAAAGTCTCTGGTGAGGAGGAGGTTTATATTGTCCAAATGAATATAAAAATCACCAAGGAGAATGACATTAGGTGAGAGAGTAGAGAGGTGAGTAAATAGTGTGGAGAATTCATTTAAAAAGTCACTGTGTGGTTTGGGAGGACGGTAGACTGTGGCAATAACCGTGGGAGTGGGACCAGGCAATTTAAATACAGAGCATTCCATAGTGCGGAAAACTGGAGTGGAAACTGGCAACATCTTCCACTTCTCGCGATAGAGCAGCGCGAGACCTCCCCCGCGGCCAGAGCCACGAGGATGAGAATGGTAAACAAACCCAGGTGGAGTGGAGGCGTTGAGCTGGGAGAAGTCACCAGATTGTTGCCAGGTCTCCGTGAGACAGAGGAAGTCCAGCTTACGGTCAACGAGGAGATCCTGGATCAGCTGACCCTTGTTAGTGAAAGAGCGGACATTCAGGAGACCAAAGTTGACAGTAGAGTTGTTGAAGCCAGGGGCGGGGCTTGCTGCCCTAGCCAGGTTAGCAAGCGAACCGCAATCAGCGACCCGACTTGAGCATCGGTGGGAACGGCGAGAAGTGGACCAGAATGATGTTATTGGATTGGAGTAATCAAGGTGGAAATTTCGGCGAGATCCGCGGTGGATCCACGGGGAAGGAGCACAATCTCCGGGTGTAGCTGTAAAACTAGCGGGATAGGCACAGACAGTAACCCGCGGAGCAGGAGGAGATCAGCCGCTGTATAATGGGTCAAACCAGCCCCAGGACGATGTAGAATTAAAAGAACAGTCCAGAGGAGGATAAACCACGTGTAGAACTTACAAGCCCACATTATGAACGGCAGCGGGCAGCTAGCCAGCAGCAGCAGCCGCGTAGAGTCAAGAAAACAAGTGGAGAATGAGGTGGAGAATGAGGTTAGTTTACCACACTCAGGCAACAAAACATCAGGATAACTAGAGTAAAACCGTTCCAAGCGAAGGCTTTTGCTTGGATGTAAATACACGACCCAGTAATCCGTAAGAACGTTAAAATAACTTAAAACAGCTAAAATAGTCAGAGAGCAGTGGCTGCAAAACACGTCAGCGTCCACTCCCAATTGAATATTCTAGTAAATAGTAATATTTGTCAATAGCAATTGATGATTTGTCGATGAGCAGCAGACAGAGACAATCAAGCGTATAATGGGTTTTTAATAAATGAAACTATAACATACAACTACATTTAACAATGAATATATATATATATATATATATATATATATATATATATATATATATATATATAAGTAACGAAAGTAAAGAAGGGCAGAAAGAGAGCAGATCACAGAAGTGGCAAATGTCACCTTTGAGAGCCAGCAAATGATCACGTCACCTTAGAACAGGGCAAACACTCTTAAACGCATTTAAATCTCGATAGAAATAATACTTGCATATGGATCTTTGTATTGCTGAGCGAGACTGCGCGTCTGTGAGTGTAAGTCCTCGGTGTGTCCGTGAGGCTGAAGCATTCTTTCGGTTCTTAAGGAGCGCATGTCGTCGGCGGGAAGTGCAAAATGTAGGTAAAATAGAAGGTATAAGCTGCCGAAAGGTAAGGAAGAGTCCGTTTCCCGGGAGGATAGGACTGATCTGAAACTAACGTAAATACTGAGCTTCGTCAAAAGACGAAAACTAAGCCTTAAGAAAAGACAAAAGCAAAAGAAGACTAAAAGCTAAGATGAGGCGCTTGTAAGACGTAAAACAAGACCAAAAACACAAGACCAAACAAACACAAGACAAAAAGCAACCGATGATCCATCGTCATCATCTTTTAAGGTGGAGCGGGTCCACGCTTATTCGGAGTGACTTGACCAATAACATTCAGCAAACTTTGGCGGGAGAGAACTTCTTTGTTTCCTTCTGACAGCCTAATTTGCGTGTTTTATGGAGGTGTCAGCATTGTTCATTTCTCTCCAAAAGATGGTAAGCATAGTGTAATACATTTTATCATAACCTACTATATATATTTATCTAAGGAAAACCGAGAGGTTTATTTCGGTACCAAGAAAGATATGTTTGGCATATACAAAAGTAGATATATATTCTTAGACTCGGATATAAGCACTTAGAGTTCAACTAACACAACTAGCCAGCCTTAACTAGGCTTAATATAAGGGGGAAACATACAGGCATACATGAATATATCATACACATTTCAGAATTACTCATATTCTGGGTTAAATGCAAAGAATGTTTGTGTGTGTGTGTATTGTGGCGTCCTGGAGAGAGCTTTTCTTCGGCCAGCTGGAATTGAGGTGATGATCTCTTTTGAGGCTCACGAGTTGAGTTTGGGGTGTTTCTGTTTACACTCTTAGGCCACGTTTGCACAAAGCCGGGTATTTCGAGAAACGAATATCCCCCCACCCCTCCGTTTTCAATAATAACATTGTGCACACAACCTGCATAAATATGCCGCGAGCGCCATAATAACTATGCCAAACCTATGGGCGTAGTGTGAGTGTAGGGAGAAGGATAAAGCCATGCAAGCCAATCAGAATACTCAGAATCGACAAGAGAACCTAAAACCCCGTTTCTCCCAGTCGACACGGCAACACATAACCGGCGTTTTCAGAAATCTCCACTTTGGCCGGAGTTTTTAGAAATAATCGTTTTCTGTGATAAAAACGGGGTTTTCGTGTAAATGAGAGGCCAAACCGCAGGGAAATATCTGCGTCTTCCCTTCGTGTAAACGGGGCCTCAGTGCCACAACAGAGTCAATGGAGCAATTTGATGCAGACTTTCTGGCGCTAGACTGGTGATTTACAAACTTTTCAAATGTTAGAATGAGTGAGTCATTGTGACTGTCCATACGCTACAACGGCATTAATACAAAAAGTTATAATTTCAATGCACAGAGGGAGAACATTAATGGAACAGGGAACAGGTGAGAACTAAGAAACCAAGACAACTAATAATGAACTAGAACTAGAAATGATGACACATAGCCACGTTTCTATACAGTTTTTACGCTGTTTTGTTATCGACAAAGTGTTTCCATCCAATTGGCCTTTTACAGATAAAATTGTGAGCCGTCATCACTAAAAAAACGCAGTCACGTTAGTTTTGTTGTATTGCTAAACAAATATGTCCTTAAGCCGCTTCAATACATAATTTTGTGTATATCTCGCAAATTAAATTGTATATTTTCACATACCAAATGTTTGTAAAATGTAGAGAGTAATGAGACAATTGAAATTAGCCAGTTTACTGCTTACTATTTTCACAAAGAACATTATAAAATGAGGAAATATTAGGAAATATCAGAAGTTGACAGCTTGTCTGACAGGACTGCAACCGTTTAATGTGAAGAAGTCCATGGGTTTGGGCACAGCGCAGCTCCATTTGTCCTGTTTGCAAAATTTTAGTGTCCATAAAAAAGATTGATACATTGAAATAATTACTTTACGTATAAAGCAACAATCTTTAACGTAAGCTACCCTTGAACGCGCAGTCAAGTCAGTCGTGGTTTGATGTGGCCGAGAACGCATATTCAGATGATTCAAAGCTAAAAAAGTTGTTCATGCTGGTTTCACAGTTCAATAACATCAAATCGATCAAAAACATCAAATAACGTTGTAGCAATGTTCAGGGAAGAAGGAGGCGGGAACCGGCGAACCATCAAAATATAATTTATTTAAATAAAACAAACAAACGAAAATACCGCCAGCAGCCCCTCGCGGACGACTGCTGGCTACCGAAAATAAATATAACTAAAGTAAAATACAAAAACAAAACACAACTAAAATACAGGCCTGTTCCTCTCTCGATCATCAACGTCGTCGCTCCTCCTTTATGCTTCCGCTCCTCCGTGAGAGATGCGAGACCGGTGTGCCTCACATGTGTTGCTCATTAGCAATCGCACCACCGGCCTCGCGCCGTTCTCTCACGTCCCTCGGCCGGCCTGTTCGCCACATACCCCCATCGCCCCTCACAGGCCGGGGGGTGCTCACGAGCCTGTGCCTACTCCCCCCCCGGCGGTGGCGATCCCTGGGGAGTATGGACAGACAAACCGAGGGAAACGGAGACGGAAGCATGAGGAGCGACAGATCGAGAGAGGGGAGAGAGGAAAAAAAAATTGGTCCGGTTCCCACAACGCGCTGCCATCTGGTCCCCCACCAGCTAGGCGATCTCCTCCGCGGTGCCTGGCGGCGACGCTGGGTAGCCCTCGGTGGACGGCTCGACGCTCCTCCGCCGCCCGGTGGACGGCGACGGCTCCTCGGGTGCCTTGGGCAGACGGTAGGAGTCCCCCGCTCCCTGCTCCTCCCCTTCACTGGTGGACGGCAGCAGGCTCCGGCCCACGGCGAGCGGCGGCGACTCCTCCTCTCCCTCCCGGATGGCAGCCGCCCCTCCAATACCCAGGCGGCCGGCAGCGAGCTCGACCGTCCCACCGGCAACTCACTCCAGCGCACCGCCTCGAGCGTCCTTGGCCGCGAGTCCCCCGCTCCCTGCTCCTCCCCTCGCTCGGCGGATGGCAGCAGGCTCCGGCCCACGGCGAGCGGCGGCGACTCGCGCACCATGCTCGATGGCACCGCGGATTCCCCACACCGGCGAGGACTCTCTGACAGCGCATTCCTCCCTCTTCCCGGGTTTCGGCACCAGTGTAGCAATGTTCAGGGAAGAAGGAGGCGGGAACCGGCGAAGAATCAAAATATAATTTATTTAAAATAAAACAAACAAACGAAAATACCGCCAGCAGCCCCTCGCGGACGACTGCTGGCTACCGAAAATAAATATAACTAAAGTAAAATACAAAAACAAAACACAACTAAAATACAGGCCTGTTCCTCTCTCGATCATCAACGTCGTCGCTCCTCCTTTATGCTTCCGCTCCTCCGTGAGAGATGCGAGACCGGTGTGCCTCACATGTGTTGCTCATTAGCAATCGCACCACCGGCCTCGCGCCGTTCTCTCACGTCCCTCGGCCGTCCTGTTCGCCACAAACGTATTTTTTCCTCTCTTTTTTTGAGACAGATGCAGCTGTGACCTACCGTAATATTTTATTTGTGTATTCAAACTTTTTAAATGGTCTACGCTTAACTGAAGCTGTCTTTATTCTCACATAATTGGTCAAAAAAAATAGCTTTTTGGATACAACCACTTTATTTTCCAAGACCAGATTCTGACCATGAAATCAAAACAGACTTGTGATTTTATGACATTAATTTAAATTTATTCAGTTGTTTATTTTGTAATTTACGTTACAGACGCCCCATAGGCTATTTTTCTCATCCAGTTGAAATGAAGCCTTATTATATAATACATAATAAAAATAGTTTCATTAACAATTTTTTTTTTACTTTGCTACATAGAATACTTCGATCAATACTTCATCATCGAGCAATATTCAGAAATAGGTGCAGTTGTATGATCATACTTTTATTAGACTGTAGATTGAAAATAATGCTTGATAATAGGTCTATTACTTTAAAAATGTGAGAAACAACTGCCTATTCAGAATTTATACTGTTCCCAGATGACTCGGTTTTGATTACGCAGATGTTTTCACCTTGTTTGTTTATTGAATTTTGACCACAAAATGTGTGTGTGTGTGTGTGTGTGTGTGTGTGTGTTTGCTCAGCTGTATCACAACAGACTAAACATACAAGTCCAGGATATACTAATTCAGAAACTTTGTTAACAAATAGAATCTTTAGTCCAAGTCAATGAAATTATATTACAAAACGTTGGGCCTTGCCTCATGCATAAGTATAATGAGGGATATTTTCCAATATATAGCAAAATATGCACAAATATTCTTGCCTGTAACACTAGAAAATATATATTTAACAAAAAAAAAACATTCATTCCTCTCAAACTTTGGCTGGTAGGATCTCCTCACTGTGATTCAGTATCCCTGGGAAGTAACAGATAAGATATGTTAGTACACAAGACACTCAGACTCATTATCAGGTTTAATTTTACTAACAAGAACCACCATACAGACTATTTTTATTGAAAAAGAGAAAAACAATAAAGCATGTTGTGATTGACTAATATTTTCTAAATCTATTTCATGACAAGCAATGTTAAAGGCAGTTTACCATGCAACATTCTGCTATACCTTTGTGGCTTATTTAGTGGATTTGGATAATTCTCTAAAAACATAGACTTCAACACAAATAACTGTTGGTTGTTGGGATAAAACCACCAATAAATAATTTACCTAGTTTAGTGCCACATTGACCACTGTAGAGTCTGTGTTACAGGTGGCTTTGCAGGCAAATGCTGAGATACAGATGGAGATGATGAACTGAGGAATGGTGAACACCAGCATTATTCCCAGGATCCGCAAACTAAAATACTACAAAACATTCAACAAAATTTATTGAGAAGCATGCATAGTTTGAGCTAATTATGAGAGTCCCACCAATCAGGATATATATTTAAGCAATAAGAAAGATAAAGCAATTAAGACAAAATTATGTCATTATTCCAAACCTATATACACCTTCTTCCTTCTGTGAACAGGACAAATTATGAAGACTGTTTTACAATAAATGGTAACTGAGTCATTCAAGCTTAAAAAAATAAAAGACAAACCAAAAGATTCCTTCTGAAGTCATAGGTTCCCTATCGATATGATTCACTTGTATTGCGTCACTAGAAAATGGGAAAACTCCTTTGCACCCCTGCGCTCGCAAGTCGCTTTTCTGAGGAAAGCGGCTCTGCCCCTCGTTCTCCACTGTTCTCTCCCTCTCAGAGCCTGAGAGCATTGGAATCGCAGGGATGGGCCATCAGACTAAGTGAGGCTCACTCCGTTGATATCCCACGTGACTCACTCTCCCTGCAGCAAGGGGATTCCCCAGTGCTCTCCTGCCGTGATAGCCAGAACCCAGCCAATACATTGGCAGCTTTAAATACAGAGGAGTGATCGGGCTGCTGTGATCGGCCCTGGAAATGCCGGCCCACAGCCAAATTCCTCTGTTCCTGTGCCCCAAAAGGGTTCCTTGAGTTCCTTGAGTTCCCAGACTAGCGATGTGCAACCGTATAAAGCCTTGCTTTACGTCTGTGGTGCCTCTGGTCCCCCTGGCTCGTCTCTAGGAGCCTGGCTAGCGGTTCCCAGCCTGTCCAGCTGGTTCTTCAGCACCGACTCAGCTATGCGATTCAGTTCACCCAGAGGCCCAAGTTTAGGGGCGTTCAATTCAACTCTGTGTTGAACGAACGGGCCCTTTTCCTGCTTGCGGAGATCGCAGTCCTACTGGCGAAGGACGCAATAGAGCCAGTCCCTCTAGCCGATATAAAGGCCGGCATCTACAGCCCGTACTTCATTGTACCCAAGAATAAGTGGGTTACCGCAGAAACACATTTTCAAATGCATCCATCCCCAAGATTGGTTTAGAGCAATCGACCTGAAGGACGTGTACTTTCATGTCTCGATCATCCTGCGACACAGGCCGTTCCTGCGCTTTTTTTGTTAGAGGGTCGAGCATATCAGTACAGAGTCCCACCCTTCGGGCTGTCCCTGTTTCACCTCGTGTCTCTACGAAGACCGCAGAGGCGGCCATTGCTCCCATGAGAGAGTGTGGTGTTCGCATCCTCCATTATTTCGACGATACTAGCTCAGTCTCTAACTCAGTCTAGAGCAGTTGTGTGAACACAGGGACATGGTGCTCAGTCACCTCGGACATTTGGGACTCCGGGTCAACTGAGATTAGAGCAAACTGCAGAGGATCCCCCGTGCAGAGGATCTCTTTTCTCGGTATGGAGCTGGACTCGGTCAACCAGACGGCACGCCTCACAGAGAAATGTGTCGGGTCAGTGTTGAACTGCTTGAATACACTCAAGAGAAGAAAGTGGCCGCACTGAAACTTTTTCAGAGGCTCCTGGGGCATATGGCATTCGCAGCCGCAGAAACGGCGCTGGGTTTGCTTCATATGAGGCTGCTTCAGCACTGGCTTCACGGCCGAGTCCCGAGATGGGCATGGCAACCCGGCCACGCTCCGTGTTACAATCACCCCGGCCTGCCGCCAAACCCTCAGCCCGTTGTCAGACCCTTTATTTTACTTCAACTTGTGGTGATCTACCATAAGCAGTCGTAGACACCATCACTACTGCAAGAGCGCCCTCTACAAGGCACGCTTATGCTCTGAAGTGGAATCTGTTCATTGAGTGGTGTTCTTGTCACCGAGAAGACCCCAGAAGTTGCTTGGTCAGTACTGTGCTGAAGCGAAGGCTGTCTCCCTGCACCCTCATGTTGAATCAATTGTTGCCTCAATTGTGCACATCACAATGCAGTGGACGGAAAATCCTTGGGAAAGCACGCCCTGATTGTCAGGTTTTCTGAGGGGCCAGAGGAGACTAAATTCACCCCACCCTCCCTCTATACCCTCTTGACACTTATCTCAGGTGCTCAAGGCATTGCAGAGACCTCCCTTTGAACCTCTGCAGGCAGCTGAGTTAAAAATGGTTGCGAGCCCACTCCACTATGTCCACACGTTCGCTAGGTTTTATAGCCTTCATGTTGAGCCGGTTTCCCCCTATGTGCTCGCTTCCAATAGCCAGTCAACACCATAGGGCCCACTCGAAGTGTCGACTTGCTGTGCCATTCCTCTCCTATGAACCGGATATTTGCACCATTTCTGCTCCTGGTGAGATCAGCCAAACCCTGTCGAGTTCCTCCCACACCCCAGGCCTATCACTCGTGTGCATTGGTGGAACCTGTGCTAGGCTGGGTTCCATATGATGTGATCCCTACGGCGATCCCATATGTGTATTATTTCACGGTATTGCTCCCTGAGGTGAGCCCTTGTCTTTCCCTTGGCAGAGCCCGCTCTGACGTCTCTGACTGGTGTTGCCTTCCCCCAACATAGGCCGGAGCCACCTCAGTGACATTCCATGTGTTGTACTGCCCTAACATCCAGTACATATGTGTAACTTCCACATGATACCTCCCTCCCTATCTTTCCACAGAAAGGGCACGCTTTCCCAGTGTTATACAATTCTGTCTGAATGGGTCATACGGAACCGCAGTTAAGACTTCGCTGGCCTAAGCCCTGTCCCATCTTACACCCCAAGGATAGGGAGGCTTGCGCTGGGCACTGGAAGGTGGCAGCAATACGTCAAAAGTGACCGACTGAAAGGGAACGTCTCGGTTAGGTATGTAACCCGCATTCCCTGAAGGAGCAAACAGAGATATACAGCTAGGAATAACCCCCGACAGCCACCACAAATTCATCCTCCATCATTGCAGTCGCAGGACTTTTCAAGCAAATGTAAACTTCCGTCACCACAACAGGAAGTGTCGCTTCTCCATTCATTCGATTTGACAGTGGAAAAAAACGCTATCAGATCGAGTTGATTTTTTTTTCAACAAATGCGAGGCGTAGCAGGCGGCTAAAACACGAGGTGCCTGGGGCGCATAAACAGTGCGCAAAACTCTCACTGCCTATAATAATAATAATAATAATATGTTTATTTTATATAGCGCCTTTCAGAGTACTCAAGGTCGCTTTACAATAAAGTACAAATGAACATGACATAGAAACATGACACAGAAACAATAAAAATAAATTGAGATAGTGGTACATAAACAAAGAAATCAAGGGAAACAAGTAGCAAAAAGATACGTTTTAAGGTGAGTTTTGAAATCGTGTAATGATGAAAGGTCGCGGATGTGTTGGGGAATAGAATTCCAGAGAGTTGGGGCAGCGGTACAAAAAGCCCTTCCACCAAATGATGATAGTTTGTGCCGTGGGATCGTTAAAAGACCGGTATCAGAGGATCTAAGTGTGCGAACTGGGGAGTAGGTATGGATGAGATCAGAAATATAGGTGGGGGCAAGACCATGGAGTGCTTTGAATGTGATAAGGAGTATCTTGTAGTTGATACGAAAACGTACTGGTAGCCAATGAAGTCTGCGTAAAATTGGTGTAATGTGGGAAGATTTCTTTGTGTATGTAAGGACCCTAGCTGCGGAGTTCTGAATGTATTGGATTTTATTTATAGATGAGTTGGGTAAGCCATAGAAAAGAGAATTACAGTAATCAAGCCGTGATGTGATGAAAGCGTGAACCAAGGTTTCAGCATCACTGATGTTCAGAAATGGACGTAAGCGTGCGATATTACGAAGGTGAAAGAAGGCAGACTTAGTGAGAGAGGAAATGTGTGGAAGGAAGGAAAGAGATGAATCAAAGATTATACCAAGGTTTTTGACAGTAGTGGAAGGTTGAACCGAAACTCCAGCAATGTGAACATTTTCAACACAGAAACAGGATGTAAATCGAGGTGAGCCAATAAGAAGTAGATCTGTTTTATCAGTGTTTAGTTTGAGAAAATTACTGGTCTTCCAAGCATTTATATCTTCAATACAGCCTGATATGGAATTTGTGGGAAAAGGAGCATTGCGTTGAATGAATGGATGTATAGTTGGGTGTCATCTGCGTAGCAATGGAATTTAAAGTCATGTTGACGGATGATGTTACCTAATGGGAGCATGTAGATGATGAAGAGAAGAGGCCCAAGAACAGAACCCTGGGGAACACCGTGCGGGACAGAGGCAGTAGTGGACTTAGCCTGGCGGATAGAGATGTAATGCTGACGATCAGACAGGTAGGAAGTTAACCACGATAGGGCAGTTCCAGAAACACCAAGAGCAGAGAGTCGTGAGATAAGAATACTGTGAGAGATTGTGTCGAACGCAGAGGAAATATCTAGAAGAATTAGAATACTGGTGGAGCCGGAGTCAGTGGCCATAAGGAGATCATTGACAACCCTAAGAAGTGCTGTTTCAGTACTGTGGAGAGTGCGGAAAGCGGATTGAAAACATTCATAGTGGTTGTTGGATGACATGTGTGTTTGAAGTTGGGCAGCGACCACTTTCTCAAGCAGTTTCGAAAGAAATGGTAGATTTGAGATTGGTCTGTAATTGGTCATGTTGGTGGGGTCGAGGCCGGGTTTCTTTAGGACAGGAGTGACAGCAGCAGTTTTTAATTCCAGAGGAACAGAACCAGTACTTAGGAGTTGGGAGATGAGAAGTGAAATCGGCAGAGAAATAACAGGTGCACATTTTTTAAGTAAAGTAGTAGGAGCTGGATCAAGATGACAGGAAGAAGTGTTTGCTTTGTTGATTAGCTCAGAGATATAAGCAGGGGTTGGGGGGGCAAAATCAGTGAGAGTACCAGGAGTAAAAGCAGTGTCGAAGTCGTGTGTGTAGACAGGAGAGATCATGGATGGGAAATGATTGTGAATGCTATCAGTTTTATTTAAAAAGAAATGCAGGAATGACTCACAGAGGTCTGCTGAGTTACTAATGACAGGTGCAGGAGGGTTGGTGAGTTTATTGACTACTGAAAATAGTGCTTTAGGTCGAGAAGATGTATTATTGGTAATAGTAGAGTAGTAACTAGAGCGTGCAGTGTTTATAGCAGATTTGTACAATTGGATATGGTCAGTGTCAGAACGCCTTTACAGTCAAACCGGTTTTCCTGTAAAGGCGTTCAAGACGACGACCAGCTGTTTTTAAATTGCGAAGTGCAGGGGTAAACCAGGGAGACGTGTGTGTAGAAGGTACAACTCTACTTTTAAGAGGGGCATGTGTATCAAGGGCAGTGGAAATACAGGCATTATATTTGGTAAGGATATCAAGAGAGTTAGTGTGTTCAGTAATATCAGAGAGATGAGTTTGTACAGATTCAGAAAACAGTAATGGATTAACAGAATTGAGGTTACGGAAGGTTATAGTAGATTTCACCCTGAGGCGGGGAAGAGACATTTCACAGTTTAGTTCAAGGAGGAGGTGATCAGACAGCCCAATTTGAGAACCAAGCACGGAAACATTATGTAGACCAGTAGTGCAGACAAGATCCAGTGTGTGACCTTTTGAGTGTGTAGTAAAATCGACATGTTGTACAAGATTGAAACATTCAAATAATGACAAGAGTTCACGCGATTCTGCACAATCAGTATCAACATGTATGTTGAAATCACCAAGTAATATAACACAAGAGGATAAGGCAGAGGAAAGGGTTAACAGTTCATGCAGTTCACTGAAGAAATTTGAGATAGCTTTAGGTGGACGATACAGGAGAATCAAGATCATTGGAGATGTACTAGAAACTTTGAGAACTAGATATTCAAAAGTTAAAGTAATGTGAAAGTCAATAGTTTTGACTGGAATGCTGCTGCGGTGAACAGCAGCCAGGCCACCTCCCCTTGATGTCAAACGAGGTTTGGCCAGGTAGCTGTATCCAGAGGGAGTGAGAAGACTTAGGTGGAAATAGTCATTAGGAGTTTGCCATGCTTCAGTGAGGAGCAATAAGTCGAAGTTTTTCTCAGTTAGTAGTGCACAAAGCACAGTAGCCTTATCTGTGAGGGAACGACAGTTAAACAGCGCAACTGCCGGATGAAACGGGCAGTCATTGTGTTTATTAGTCAGAGACAGATCACAGGAAACAGTTATTAGTGAGGTAAGATTTATTCCACGGTGAGTAGAAGGCAGCATAGAATAGCGGGTATACGAGCGGTTCGACCAGATGGAAGGAATGGCTGAAGCCGACGAGCAGCGCGATGAGAAGTGGAGGCGACAGGAACGATGGACATAGCGCGGTCGCCTAGTAATCCCGAGCTCCGTGCAGAGCCTGTGTGTAGTCGCTTCGAGACGAGGACGCGTTTTCATGCAACGCAGTTGGAGTAGCGAGTAGTTAAGCCCCATGGGTATGACACAGCAGAGTAATGATCCCAGAGTTAGAACTCGAAGCAGTACAGGGACTGGGACGTTGCATGCAGTATGCATAATTAGACCGCGGACATGTAGAGACAACACGACATCACTGGCAATTTAAGAACGCACTTTTCTTGCAGTAGAGTGCAAGAAAGCAGCAACACTCACAGCGCTAATTATGCATGATCAACGCAGTATGAAGACCTTGTCAGATAAATTGAATGATAGGGGGTAACCTACCACTCAAAAAACTGTCCACAGTAGATAAGCGAGGGAGTGGAGACTCACCAGCCACCTACATAGAAGGTACAGTGGAGTAGCGCGAAGATCGGCAAAGTAGTGTAAGTTGGATGAGTGACAGTGATGAGTTGGAAAGTTGTCAGTTGTCAGTATCCGCATTATATCCACAGTAAATCCACAGGGAAATGACAATAATCAAGTCCAGGCAAACGACTGTTCAGCAAAGAAGGAGATGACACGGTAGACGCGAAAAACAAACAAACAAAAAGTTCCAGCGAGAAGCGGCAGCAAGGCGCGCACAGCGTACTCTCACCGGAAACGGAAAAAAATATATAAAGAATATAGAAAACGTCTCGGGTTATGACTATAACCCTTGTTCCCTGAGAAGGGAACGAGACACTGCGTCGAGAATCGACACTTTGGGGACGCTCCCTTAGCGTGCGCCTCTGAAGTAAAAATGAAACTAGTCCAATCCTGACTGGTGCTGCGTCATGACGTAGCATATGTGACGGCATATAAAAGGGACGCCAGCACACACACACATTAGCCTAGCGATGAAGCAAGAGGCTCTCAGGCCTCGAGGGGCATGGCAGAACGACGCAGTGTCTCGTTCCCTTCTCAGGGAACAAGGGTTATAGTCATAACCCGAGACGTTCCCTTTCGAGGGAACTCAACACTGCGTCGAGAATCGACACTTTGGGGAACGAATACCCACTAGGCCACGCACCGAAAACAGGCCTGCCCTAGAGTGAAACTGATCTCAGGCACTAGCTAGGACGAGAGCACATGTGCGCGGGGCGTACTAGGGAGGTGCAGACTGTAGAATCTAATGAAAGTGTGAGGAGAGGCCCAACCAGCCGCCTCACAGATTTCACGAATGGGGACTCCTACATGAAGGGCCCTAGAGGATGCTATACCTCTAGTAGAGTGAGCCCTAACAGCCAAGGGTGAAGGTAAATCACGCACCCTATGGGCCAAAGTAATAGCCTGGACTATCCAGTTGCTAATAGTTTGTTTGGAAGCAGGTAATCCCTTTCTAGGTGACCCAAAGCACACTAGAAGTTGGTCCGACCTCCTCCAGGAAGAGGACCTCTCAAGGTAAACTCTCAAAGCTCTGACAGGACAGAGCAAACGGAGCCTTTCCTTTTCTGCCGACACATGTGGTGGAGGGTGAAAAGCCTGAAGAACTGTAGACTGTGCCACATTAGATGGCACCTTAGGCACATAACCAGGCCTAGGATGTAAAATAGCTTTTACTCCGCCAGGGGCAAACTCCAAGCAAGCCGGCGTTACTGCCAGGGCTTGGAGATCTCCCACTCTTTTTATAGAGGTAATAGCTAACAGAAAAGCCATTTTAAAAGTCAAGTCCTTCGGTGAAGCCGACTGAAGTGGTTCGAAGGGGGCCAGGGATAACCCTTTGAGAACCACTGCCAAATCCCAGGAAGGAACCCTGGATCTGGTTGTCGGTCTCATCCTCCACGTACCACGGAGAAACGGTATGACCAGTTGGTGCCTCCCCAAAGGTCCATCATTTAAAGGTGCATGGAAAGCCGCAATGGCAGCCACGTATACTTTCTAAAGTGGATGGGGAGAGACCTGCAGAAGAAATTCCAGAACTGAAGCCACCTGGCAGTTGACTGGATCTACATTATGTTCTCTACACCAATTAGAGAACACATTCCACTTGAGGCCATACAATCTCCTGGTGGATGGAGCCCTAGAGCTAAGTATGGTTTCAACTACTCCTACTGATAGTCCAGCATCTAAGTACTGAGCCCCCTCAGGGGCCAGACCCACAGATCCCTCCTCAGAGGAATCTGCCATGGTTGGTCTATCAGGAGTGACACTAAGTCTGAGAACCATACTCGGGCCGGCCAGAACGGGGCTATCAGGAGAAGACTGATGCCCTCCTGGCGAACCCTCTCCAGGACTCCCGGGAGCAGAGCGATCGGGGGAAAAGCGTACAGACGAAGCCTCGGCCTTCCTCAGAAGCAGACAGTTCCAACACCGGGCACTCGTCACGGGCAGAAGAAGCCGCAGGGCGGGCTTCTGCACCGTGAGCGAGTGTTATCGAATCTGCAGACGATGAACGAGAAAGTGCCTCAGCAGTCTCGTTCTCGTCTGCCACATCCTTTTGCGATCCCCACGAACTCAGCCTCCGCGCCGCCTCAACGGACGCGGGACCTGAGCCGCAAGGATCGCGAGCTTGGCCACCCTCATTAAATATAGCCAAGCGGGAGTGCAACACTCTTAATGGTAGTGCTTCACAGTGTGCACAAGCAGATCCCTCAAGAGCTGCCTGTGCGTGCTGCGCTCCCAAACAGTTCACACAAAGTTGATGTGTGTCCCCACCCGTGATGAATCTTGGGCAGGGGTGCACACATTGAACAAACTGTTCACTCGCCATAATATATCTCAATATAATAGACAAACAACACCAAATAGACAGAGACAGTTTCAACACAGAGCGCTTGCTGAAGAGCGAAAGCTAATGTGTGTGTGTGCTGGCATCCCTTTTATATGCCGTCACATATGCTACGTCATGACGCAGCACCAGTCAGGATTGGACTAGTTTCATTTTTACTTCAGAGGCAACCCCAAAGTGTCGATTCTCGACCCAGTGTTGAGTTCCCTCGAAAGGGAACTATTTTAAAAAGGCGTTCACTGCAAAAAAGTGTGTTCTGTCTATTCAGGGGCCTGAGGAAGAAAAAAGTAAATGATGACAGAATTTTAAACAAAAAACTAATTAAAAACAAATGAAAACACATTACACATGAAAACAAAATATGAACTGTAATACCTCAGCATATAAACTTGGATCCATCATTGCTATTACTCCTAATTGAATGGACATCAAAATAATGGCGAGTCCTGCAGCTATGGCACCGAAGACATTTATTCCAAGAGAGGCTTTTACCTATACAAAGACAGAATGTACAAGTTTCAGACACTGAGGGGGTGTGCACTTTTTACTCAAACAACAGATCATTAAAAAGGCTTGCAGAAACTCATAATTACTTTTAAGTAGGGTGTTACGTCCCAGGGTGTTCTAATATAATTTGTTGTGAGTGACTGCTTGTGTTCCCTGTGTTGGGCTTTCTGTTTCTCTCCCTCACTTTCTCTAACTCAGGTTAATTTCCATCAGCTGCAACTCGTAAGCATGCCTGAGACTGAGTCCCGTGTGTGTGTGTGTGTGTGTGTGTGTGTGTGTGTGTGTGTGTGTGTGTGTGTGTGTGTGTGTGTGTATGTGTGTGTATGTGTGTGTGTGTGTGTGTGTGTGTGTGTGTTGACTATAACTTTGAGTTAGGAGTGGTACCTATACTTATTACTTGTGTGCCAGTAAAGGTTCCTTAGGCTACGTTTACACATGCTATTTTCATAAACGGACATTTCTCCCTCTCCGTTTTCAAAAATAAAATCGTGCACACCTGTCAGTTTTCAGAAAAGTGTTAGTTTACACGAATGTATCTAATGTACTTGAATAATGTATTTGAATGTACAGATGTATCTATGCCGTCAAGAGCATGCCAGACCTGTAGGTGGTAGTGTAACAAGAAGCTCAAGCCCACGTTAGCCAATCAGAATCTCGAAAATAGCAACAACAGGAATGAATCACTTCCTCTTTCTCTTTTGATCAAATGTCTCACTTTTGGCGCAGGTGCCAGTTCTGTCGCATACTGTGATGTCGGCTGCCTAAAACTTTAAAATTTTTAGAAAGAATCGGTTTCAGAGGCGAATTCTCCATTTGCGTGTAAACGAAGGACACAAACAAAGGGAAATGTCTCCGTTTTTCAAAATAACCATGTACGTGTAAACGGGGCCTTAGTTTTGCTAACCAGTTTATCCTTTTGTGAGTAACTAAAAGATGTTGTGTCATCCAGTATTAACTTCATTTTTAATTTTAACTTTACTTGTGGATAATTAAAAGGTATTGTATCACTTACAAAAAAAATCTAGAAAATTAAATTTCCTGTATTTCCTCATACTGGACCCCACAAAGAAAAACGTCTCAGGTTACGACTGTAACCCTTGTTCCCTGAGAAAGGGAACGAGAACTGCGTCGAATGACACTTTGGGGGAAACGCTCTTAGCGTAGCTGCTCTGAAGCATGAATGAAACTAAGCCAATCTTGATTGGTGTTGCCTCATGACGTAATGGCCGTAATCTTGATTGGTGTTGCGTCATGACGTAATGGCCGTAATCTTGATTGCTGTTGCGTCATGACGTAATGGCCTCGACCAGCCCTTCGAGAACCACTGCCAGGTCGAGTTCGAGCCGCAGGTCTCATCCTCCGAGCCCCACGGACGAAACGTAGGACCAGCTGATGTCTCCCCAGAGGCCCATCACCCAGAGGAGCGTGGAAAGCCGCAATGGCAGCCACGTACACCTTGAGTGTGGACGGGGTAAGACCAGCCGAGAAGCGATCTTGGAGGAGCTCCAGCACGGAAGCCAACTGGGCAGTTAACTGGGTCCACCTCACGCTCTCTACACCAAATGGAAGCACATTCCACTTTAGGCTGTACAATCTCATCATTGAAGGAGCTCTGGAACTGAGTATGGTCACAACCAATCCAGCCGATAAGCCAGCCTCTAGGTACTAAACCCCCTCAGGGGCCAGCCCCATGGTTCCACAGGTCTGGTCGAGGGTACTTAATATGGAGCCCCCGGCCTGTGGAAGCAGGTCCCTCCTCAGAGGGATGCCAGAAGTGCTGTGATGTCTGAAAACCATACCTGGGCCGGCAAGTACGGGGCAACTAGAAGTAGGCTGATCCTGTCTCGACGGACCCTCTCCAGAACTCCCGGGAGCAGAGCGATCGGGGGAAAAGCGTAAAGGCGTAGCCTCGGCCACGTCTGTACCATGGCATCCAACCCCAATGTGGCTGGATGGGAGAGAGAAAACCACAGTGGACAGTGGGACGTCCCTCGAGACGCAAACAAATCCACTTCCACTGGGCCGAACCTCTCGCATATCGACTTCACCACCTCGGTGTGAAGTCTCCATTCCCCGGGCCTCAGCCCCTGCCTCGACAGGATGTCTGCTCTCTGATTCTGGTCCCCTGGGACGTGCATTGCTCTGAGAGATAACAGTTTCCCCTGGGACCACAGGAAGATCTGATGCGCCAATCTGGATAAAGGACGCAATCTCAGAACCCCATGCTGAATCAAGTAGGAGACCACCAACACATTGTCTGCATGGTGACCTGAGGTGTGCCCGTGAGGAAAGCGTCTGTCGAGATGGATTTCCGGTGAGATGATGCTCCCAGCACGGGGCCTTGGGACAGAAACCAAGCTTTCTTCCATATAGATAGGGAACGAAGGCATCTGCGTGTAACCCTGATCATGCGGAATGGGTTCCCCTTCGGGGAGAACCCCTTGGCTTTCAACCACCACTGTAGGGCCCTCATGTGCAGCAGGCCGAATGGAATGATATTGGACGCTGCTGCCATGAGCCCTAACACTCTCTGAAAGTGTTTGACAGTGATGGCTTGGCCTAGCTTTATCCTGGTCACCAATGGCCAGGATGGACTCGATCCGTGCAGGAGACAATTGTGCCCACATCGTGACCGAGTCCCACACTAGTCCCAGGAACGTGGTTCTCTGGGCTGGTGCCAACATGCTCTTTTTCCTGTTGAGACTCAACCCCAAGCTCTGGATGTGGGCAAGGACAACATCTCAATGCTGAACTGCCAGCTCTTGTGACTGGACCAAAACCAGCCGGTCACCCAGAAGCCTCAGTGCGAGGGGAGAGAGCTAGGCCGAACGGAAGGACCCGATATTGGTACGCTTCGCCCCGAAAGCTAACCTCAGGAACTTCCTGTGAGATGGAAGGATGGTTATGTGGAAGCATGCGTCCTTCAGATCTATCGTTACAAACCAATCCTCGGATTGAATCTGATTCACGATGGTGAGCATCTTGAATCTGAACCTCCTCAGAGACCGATTTAAGTGCCTGAGATCTATTATTGGACGCAACCCCCCATCCTTCTTGGGAACTATGAAGTAGCGGCCGTAAAGCCTCCCTGTCTGGCAGAGGAATATGTTATATAGCCTCATTTACCAGCAGGGAGTTTACTTCTTGTTCCAATACCCGACCCTGCTTTGGGTCGACTACAGTCCAGACTCTCGCGGCTGGCTTCGGGTATCATTCGAGATTCGTTCTCGATCCCCTGAAGCGGCTCTCCAGCAGGGTTAGGTCGAAACGATTCTCGATGTGCGGACGCGAGCGGTGCCTTGCCGCAGGCCTGTGGGGCAGACAGAGCAGCGTGCGTTCACTGGACGCACTTCACGACGGGATACAGACATCGATTTCCTGAGGGCTCCCCAGATGGGAGGCTCTTTCGGTTTCGTTCTCGACACCCTGAAGCGGAAGACTGGCAGGGAATAATCGAAAACAGTTTCCGATGAGCGGACGCAAACACTGTCTGGCCACCGGACACTGAAGCATGCATTCGCTGAAAACCGATATGTCCCGGAGTGCACGTGACGCTGGATATAAACATCGTTTTCCTGAGGGCTCTGCGGAGGAGCGATTCTCGCTCATCCCTCCACGGGTGGGACAGCCCTGCTATTTTCGTCTCGTTTCGCTACCCTGAAGCGGAGGACCGGCAGGGAAAAATCGAAAACGATTTTCGACGTTCGCTGCATATCATTTTAATTCCTCAAGATTAAATGCAGCCATAAACACTGGATAAGTGAAACACGGTCTGGATGGTAGGCTGAATTAAAATATCTTCTTAAAGTCAGATATTTCATCATTTTAATTTCATAGAATTAAATGCAGCCATAATCACCAAACAATACTGTCTTAATATTATTTACGGTCTCGTAATCTACACGCTCCCTCGGCAAATGCGAGATTCGAACCGTTAGAATATATTTGGCTTTCATCCCTTTTGAAGAAAGTCAACAGGTGCGAGGCTGAAACATCCGACAGCGCACGGATGTACTCGTCGAGATATTTCTCAATGAACACTGCCAGCACCCTCAGGAGCTGACTGCACATGCCTCGCACCCACACAGAATCTTCATTGCAAAGTAGACCTGTAATCTATGCGCTGTCTTGGCAAACGCGAGATCCGAGCCACTATAGATTCTGTATCCACTAGATTCTATATTGCAATGCAGCTTTATTTGGGACAATTCTTATGGGACAAACAACACCAAATAGGACAGACAGTTTGACACAGAGCGCTTCTTGAAGACCAAAAAGCTAACTCTGTTGTTTGCCGGCATCTCTTTGTAGCTTCTGTATATGCCGTCACACATTACGTCATGACGCAACACCAATCAAGATTGGCTTAGTTTCATTCATGCTTCAGAGCCGCTACGATAAGGGCGTTTCCCCCAAAGTGTCATTCGACGCAGTACGAGTTCCCTCGAAAGGGAACGCTCGAAATGTATAACCAACTCTTGAAAATTGTGTCTCTTATATAACTGTTAATTTATTTTCTAAATCAAATTTACTTATAAATATATATATATATATATATATATATATATATATATATATATAATTTAGAAATAAATTTGATTTAAAGAAAAAGAAACACACATATTTATATATATATATATTCAGTTACAAATATTGATCACAAGTCCGGTTTTCTTGTCGTTTTACAGTCTAAAGCTATAACCTGCTAATCTTTGCTAGTAGATGATATCTTATTTTAGGCCTATATTAAAAATATTGTGACAAATAACGAGTTAAGTGATATGTACCACAGAAGGATGAAGTTTATCCTGCGCAGCAACAGACAGAGATCCAGCAATGATGAACTGAGAGAGAAACACAAGACATTTCACAGTTCATTCTGGAAATTAAAAAGAGAGGCAAAAAATGAAAAACATTAACTGAAACTCACAATGCAAGATCCCCAGTAGGTGATGCCACTATAGACCAGAATAGCAGGGTAATTGTAGTCATTGATGGTGAGTAGAACACCAAGAAAGAAGACCACCACTCCAATCATTACCTGGACAGTCTAAGGGCAGATATAGGTCAGCTAATTCATTCATTATGGCGTAACATACATGTGTGAATGAATGCAGTGATCTAGAATAAATTAAATACTGAGACAATTCCTAAAACCATGTTTTATTATAATTTATGTGGTATTAAGTAAATGCAATACCCCCAATGCCTTTGGTTGTAATTTCAGAAATCCTTTAAGAACTGTATTTTGATTTTGTCCTTCGGTCTCCTGTCCATCAACAAAAATAACGTTTTCTTGTGTCACCTTTAATCTGATGACCATAACTTTGTCTGTTGAGATGACCTCGCCGGTTTCCATTTAGGAAAAGTTTTGGATTTCGCCTGTAATCAGCATGTTCATTTCACTCTTGTTCAAGTTCAATAAGAAATGTGAGCAAAGTACTTTGCATAAGATAAATTATGACTATTTAAAAAAATAACAAAAATATCTCATAGCTAAATACCTTTTTGACAAGGATGCCTTTGTCCAAACATATCCTCCAGGGACCCAGGAATCGACTTTTGTCCACTGTAGTGGACATTATATTTTAGTGTATTTCTCTGACAGCATGCATGTCACAATTTTATTCTGGGTGTCGTGTAAAGAGCACATTCAGGGCTTTACAGAGATACCAAATGTTTGGAGGTTTCACCATGAAAACAACTTCTCCTTGGTCTTTAAAAATGTCTGACATTAATTTAGTGATCAAATGTAGCACTCTTATGGAAATATGATAATATATTGTAATTATAATTTAAATTAAACTACTTTTCAAATTGTATTTCATCAGCCAACATCTCAGGAAAACGTTATGGGGTTTCAAATAAAAAAATGACTTTCTGTTACAGAACAGGGCATTGATTTCATACATGTCCACTGTAGAGGACCCCAGGACTTAAAGGACAACTCCGGCGCAAAATGAACCTTTGGTCTAATTACACATTGGTATATAGTCAACCGTTCTCTGAGATTTGTTTTCATGATTATCGAATGTAAAGAGTTTTATCTCTAAAAACTGTTTAGCTTATAACGCTAGTATATAGGGCATAGATAAATGAAAATAAAAAAATCGCTAGTTAATACCACTAACAAGGCTCAAAATAGCCCAACACTAACACGGTAGCATAATGAGGGTCCCTACATGCAAACCGAAGCATTGAGAACGTTGTAAGTGTACAGTGAACCGTTTATGTTTGATGGACAGTCTTATCTTTTCGAGCCGGAATATACAATTGTGGCGAACAGGACGGCCGAGGGGCGTGAGAGAACGGCGCGAGGCCGGTGGTGCGATTGCTAATGAGCAGCACCTGTGAGGCACACCGGTCTCGCATCTCTCACGGAGGAGCGGAAGCATAAAGGAGGAGCGACGACGTTGATGATCGAGAGAGGAACAGGCCTGTATTTTAGTTGTGTCTTGTTTTTGTATTTTATTTTAGTTATATTTATTTTCGGTAGCCAGCAGTCGTCCGCGAGGGGCTGCTGGCGGTATTTTCGTTTGTTTGTTTTATTTTAAATAAATTATATTTTGATTCTTCGCCGGTTCCCGCCTCCTTCTTCCCTGAACATTGCTACACTGGTGCCGAAACCCGGGAAGAGGGAGGAACGCGCTGTCAGAGAGTCCTCGCCGGTGTGGGGAATCCGCGGTGCCATCGAGCATGGTGCGCGAGTCGCCGCCGCTCGCCGTGGGCCGGAGCCTGCTGCCATCCGCCGAGCGAGCGGAGGAGCAGGGAGCGGGGGACTCGCGGCCACGGACGCTCGAGGCGGGGCGCTGGAGTGAGTTGCCGGTGGGACGGTCGAGCTCGCTGCCGGCCGCCTGGGTATTGGAGGGGCGGCTGCCATCCGGGAGGGAGAGGAGGAGTCGCCGCCGCTCGCCGTGGGCCGGAGCCTGCTGCCGTCCACCAGTGAAGGGGAGGAGCAAGGAGCGGGGGACTCCTACCGTCTGCCCAAGGCACCCGAGGAGCCGTCGCCGTCCACCGGGCGGCGGAGGAGCGTCGAGCCGTCCACCGAGGGCTACCCAGCGTCGCCGCCAGGCACCGCGGAGGAGATCGCCTAGCTGGTGGGGGACCAGATGGCAGCGCGTTGTGGGAACCGGACCAATTTTTTTTTCCTCTCTCCCCTCTCTCGATCTGTCGCTCCTCATGCTTCCGTCTCCGTTTCCCTCGGTTTGTCTGTCCATACCCCCCAGGGATCGCCGCCGCCGGGGGGGGAGTAGGCACAGGCTCGT
Organism: Meda fulgida; assembly: GCA_030578275.1. Taxonomy (NCBI): domain Eukaryota; kingdom Metazoa; phylum Chordata; class Actinopteri; order Cypriniformes; family Leuciscidae; genus Meda; species Meda fulgida. Next base: position 535,993 of record CM060632.1, on the reverse strand, counting down.
GAGTACCCCCCGGCCTGTGAGGGGCGATGGGGGTATGTGGCGAACAGGACGGCCGAGGGGCGTGAGAGAACGGCGCGAGGCCGGTGGTGCGATTGCTAATGAGCAGCACCTGTGAGGCACACCGGTCTCGCATCTCTCACGGAGGAGCGGAAGCATAAAGGAGGAGCGACGACGTTGATGATCGAGAGAGGAACAGGCCTGTATTTTAGTTGTGTTTTGTTTTTGTATTTTACTTTAGTTATATTTATTTTCGGTAGCCAGCAGTCGTCCGCGAGGGGCTGCTGGCGGTATTTTCGTTTGTTTGTTTTATTTAAATAAATTATATTTTGCTTGATCGCCGGTTCCCGCCTCCTTCTTCCCTGAACATTGCTACAACAATATATTAATATGTATAATATATATTAATATATTTAAATTATATATAAAATATATTATTTTATCTTATCGCAGCCGGGAAAAGCACAAACACGAACCATTTCTTCTCGTCAATATGTACACGTAGCCTACTGTTCGCTCACCTTATCACAGCTTCTGGCTCGCTCACGTCTCACCAGCGCACTTGGCCCTGCGTTCATGATTCGACTGGTCGAGACTGTTTTCCAGAGATGGCTCCTGCCTGTATACGCGAAGTGGACTGTCTTTATAAAATATCTTCTTATTAACTGTCTGTACACTTACAACGTTCTCAATGCTTCGGTTTGCAGGTGGGGACCCTCATTATGCTACCGTGTTAGTGTTGGGCTATTTTGAGCCTTGTTAGTGGTATTAACTAGCGATTTTTATTTTCATTACTCTATGCCATATATACTAGCGTTATAAGCTAAACAGTTTTTAGAGATAAAACTCTTTACATTCGATAATCATGAAAACAAATCTCAGAGAACGGTTGACTATATACCAATGTGTAATTAGACCAAAGGCTCATTTTGCGCCGGAGTTGTCCTTTAAAGCATGTTTATCAGGCATTCTGGGAGACACAACAAGTGAATATGTAAATAAATTATACAACAATATTCCTATGAAATATTAGATATTATTATTAAAATGTTGCTAATTATTACTCCAATTCTTACACTTCTTTTTTCATTAAATGTTGCTCCAAGAACACATTAATGTGCAAATTAGATACAGTGCATTGATACATTGCATTGAATGGGAATATTACCCCATTGCCCCTATATTGCATAAAGTAAAATTGTGTATCAATTAATTCCGTTATATCTTTCATAACATAGTTGAGAATCATCTTGATACAAATTTTGGTTAAAAAAAATCCTGAAACCCCAGAATGCATTGGTGACTGAAAAAAAATCCCATTGTTTTTGCCTACATATATAATTTTATGTCATTTAATTGTTTTAAGAACTGAGTCCTGGTGTCCACTACAGAGGACATAGCATAACATATGAATAAAATATAATTTTTCAAAAATGGTTTTTTTTTACCATTTGTTTCTTATGCTCTAAACAATGTGATGACAAAACTAAATTTTAAAAAAGTTTTTTTTCTGGGTCTCAGGAGGATATCACAAAACATTTAAAAGAAGTTTTTGGTACCAGACAATAAATGAGCAACAAATTACACAAAAACAATTGTATTTTTCATTATTTTACCAAAAATTGGAAATAAACTATCTAAAAATCTAAATAATTATTAACTGATAAATGGTTTACCCGAAATGAGATTTGCAGATGTCTAGTAGCTCTTTTGATGAATCTTTGTGCGTGGACTCTGAAGAACAGAGAAGGAGGGATTTGCTTTCCTCTTAAAATACAAAGCGCTTTACATAGAAGTGAAAAATAAACTACAATAACTTATGGCCATTGATGAAGGACAAACATATCTGTGTTTCTCTAGGCTAAATAGTAGAGAATACATTATTAGCAAGAATTACAAGAATTAATGCAAATTTAACCAATTTCCTGCGTGAGATGAAATTAAAGTTTGCAGGCAATAGTTTTAGTTATAGTATTAAACTACGGTATATATTACTGAATATGATGTATGATGTATACATGAATGAAATCATACTATTGTGAACTGTAAAATATACACTATGTAATCAGTGAGTGTGTGTACGCATCTGTGTCTAACACACAAATTATGTGTTTTCAGGAAAGCATAATTATAAATATTTAATGTAATTAGACATTATAAATTTCATTCTGGTCTGTTTTCTAAAACGAATAAGATATTTATAAATGAAATCCAATCCAATTATTGTTTCATCGGTTGAAAAGCCTCAGTTACATTCGTAACAGAGCAGACATACTTTTCTCTGTTATGGTTTCCATGAAGTGTTTCTCATTCCACAGTAGACTGAAAAATCCAGCATTGTTGCTCACCAGCATAAAGCATGTTCTTCATGTCGGGACCAGGATGGGATACTGGTTGCTGGTTTAATTTGATCAACAACAGCCAAATGCAATCTAAACTATAAACTATTTAATACACTTTATTACAATAAACAAAAAGGACCAAAGCTCTAAAGAAAGGTTCCTCGATCTGAACTGAACAGAACTCTAGCAGTTCTGAAGCTCAAACCATAGAGAATGGCATCATCCATATTAAGGTCGTGGGTTTAATTCCCTGATGTGGGAACTGATAATGTGTCTTGACATAAGTCACTTTTTGCAGACAACTACAGAAGACTGCCCTAGTTTCAAACCAGTAAAGTTAAAAGCAGTTTATCATGCAGCATCTGTGGTTGATTCATATTTCCTTTTCAATCTGCTAGCTGTACCTTTGCTGTTTTGAGTAATGTGAGTTTTGAGGCATTAAAACCATTACTCTGTTTACTGAAACATTGGTCAGAATGATTGCTAACGGATGTAGACGATAAACTCGCCACAAACCACAAGCTGTCGTGTACAGAGACAGCTTCTTCTTCTCTGAACAGAAACTGGTTTTAGTAGATATTAATCTCTAACATGCCTGGTCTTGAAGTGAATGTCAAAGTTATAAATGATAAATGAGATCAAGTGCTGCAAAACTAACTATTAAACTTTGGATGTCGTGTGTGCGTGTGTTAAAGCTCAATGTGGTGGCTAAGGCCAAAATGTTTCATTTGAATGTTTCTAGTTTTCTCCTTTTTATTTGTTTCAGAATAAATATGTATATTTAGTTTGCTTTGAGGGTTCTGCGCTCCATGACAGCGTGTGTCAGATGCCTGTTATTAAAAGGGTGTGGCATTCCTGATGTCTTTTGCTGGGAATTATGGGAAATGTAAGTTTTTGGACCATATTTTTCTGGCTCTTTTGTTAATTTGAATGTTGTGTATAAAGTATAGTTTTGTGTGTTTAAGTTTATTTAAGCCGAGCGGGCTGCACTCTAGCCGCGGATGCGTTGATGCATCAAACTAACACATACACCAGTTGTGATGTCACATCACTATTCTTACCTGAAAATTCAATAACGAATTAGTTTTTGTTTCAAAGTGTTGAAATAGCTGGCTGTGTGACTTCTTCATGTCAAAATATTAAAACGCCCTGCGGCTCACCACTCCCCCCTAGTGTCACCCGCCAGTATATGCAGGTTTAACTGTGTGAGTGTCTCACAACACCCAGCAGCTCTTGAGAAAATCCCAAGACACGACCACAACGCATGATGTAATCAGCCGGATCCGGGCCGTATCCAGATCAGATGATAGACCTGTGCCCAGACACGACCACAACACATGATGTAGTCAGCCGGATCCGGGCCGTATCCAGGTCAGATGATGGACCTGCGCCCAGACACGACCACAACGCATGATGTAGTCAGCCGGATCCGGGCCGTATCCAGATCAGATGATGGACCTGCGCCCAGACACGACCACAACGCATCTCTGAAGTGTCAGCAGAGATTGTGTCATCTAGACTCTCCCTGTGAAGGCCTCATCGACACGACAGCCATCGGCACTGATCCTCAACAAACTCGTCTACATATGCAGATGATGACTCCGATCTTCAACCAGAGGGAACTGGTTAAATATTCTGAATGTTCTGATCCAGTCTGACTTCTGACCTGTAATGCTGCCTGAATCATAATCATACACTGTTGGTTCCCTGGCCAGAGGAGAACTGAGACTGAGTCTGGTTTCTCCCAAGGTTATTCTCTCCATTCTGTCACTGATGCAGTTTTGGTTCCTGTCACTGTCGCCTTTTTCGGCTTTCTTCGCCTTTGTCGCCATTGGCTTTTAGCTTGATTACTTGGGGACATTTAATTTAATATTCAACAATATTATTGATCTCCTGCATTGACACCATTATATGAGAACTGAACTGAGCTGGACGATGACATCACGCTTTTCTCCAGAGCGGCTATATATATATATAAATGAACTAAAAAAAAATATATATATTCTTTTTTTTACAACAAAATGAACCATCAATGAGCTTACTTACGCTGATCTGTGATGCTATTTTCTTCTGGAAACAAACTTTGTTGCATTATTTTCCTGTTATCTCTGTAAATCTGCTTTGAAACACTCTGTGCTGTAAAAAGCGCTATACAAATAAAAGTGACTTCACTTGACTCAGCTTTAGAGCTACTGCCCCCAGATGGCACATTATAGACAACACCAATGTTTTCACCTTGTTTACTGACTATATTAAAATAAAATAATACTGTACCAAATCTTGCTGCTGTTCTCATTTATAAGGCATGTTGTTCATGCAGAAAGTAAGAAAAATGTATCATACATGTCTCATTCAGTGTTATATTTATAAATGTGCCTGAAACAAATGACTCAGCATTTATTTCTGATATAACTTACTGTCCACACAAGCCTTCTTTCTTTCTGCAACATAAATTAATCTAAATGAAGGATGAGAATCTGTTTCACCAATTTTTCATCAAAAATAAAGTTTCTTCAAAAATAAAGTTTACAATCACAGGGTTTCAGTTTTTTTTTTTCAATTCAAGTGTACAACAGTTCACAAGCATTTTCAAAACTTTCGAAATCAAATGACAAATTGCTCAAGTCTTCAAGTTTCGAGTATCATGTCTTGGGTTTCGAGTTTCAAGTGCAAGTCTTAGGTGTCATGTCCCTGTTTGCTGTTTACAGCAATTTCAAAGGCTTTGTCAAACTAATAATGGAATCCACTAACACTAGTCAAGAAATGAGGTTTGATAAACAAGGTTCGGGAGGAGCAAGTGCAGTTAATTAACCCAATCAGCACAAGTAGAGAGCAATCAGTAATCAATCTAGGACAAGATAAATAACAGCAGAACCCACACTTGTTCCTTGACAGTTTATCAGCATCTTGGCTTACCTTCCTGCTGCCATGTCTCAAAGCCTTTCTTCTGAAGACGAAGCAAACATCCCAATGGATCCCCCGCAGTTTGCTGGACCTGGGATAATTCCTCCTTCTCCGGACATTGCACCCGAGCCTCCATCTCGTGGCCGCACGCCAGCCCGAACAACATCACGCTCGCCAAGACGCAGAGGCCAGTCTTCACCGCCTCCAGCGAGACCTCCAACTTCCTCCCCAGCTTCCTCCTACCGTTCGGCTATCCCGACGATTCCACCTATAGGAAAATGGACCGTCGTAGGTTTGAAGCAAGCTTTAAGTAATTCTGACGTACAGTTCTCATAGAAATTAAATAAAGCGGAACTGTACAATCTCTATGTCTCCCTTCAACCAACTAACCTCTCTCCAAGGCCTTCATCAGCTTCAAGGACGGGCAACAGGCAAAACAGAACCCGCAGGGCCCACAATCCGCCTCAGACAACACCACCATATTCCACCCGCACAAGATCCGGCTCTCTCCATCCACCAAGCCGCAGCAACAGGCCTTCAGCAAGCCTAGGCCGCGCCCCAGAGTTCACCGAAGCAAGACCACAACCACCTCCCAATGCGACTCAGCATACCACTACAGATCATGCCACACCAGCGACGGTCGCAGCCGGGCCCAGCGGCCTCTTTTCAGCCCCTCAGCCATATCCTCCTATGGCTTCTAACCCTTTTCTTTTTCAGTGGCCTCCAGCCCGTCGCAGACATTAGCGCAAAGCTACCTCCATCAGCTGCGCATGCCCAAGCCTTCCAACAGGTCTACCCAACAATTTCTAACTCCTCCTCTTTTCAGTGGCCTGCAGCCCCAGTAGCGCAAACAAGCGCAAGCCAACCTCCGCTCGCAGCACAAGCCTACGCTTCTCACTTTCACCCCTCCCTTCCTTCCTGCCCTCTACCAAACTTTCCTTATCCTATAGAGGGCAACCCAAGCATGAGGTCGCCACCGACATCTGCAGCCCCGGCTCATACTCTTCCCGGTTCTTCCCTCCAAACTAAATCCCAACATTCTCTTTTTACAGCAACACAGATGCCCATCCCGCCTAATGCCACCGCCATGGAACCGCCTCCAGTGTCACACAACATCCGGGCACAAATCCTTTCAGGTGCGGATGTAGATCTCTCTTCTCTACTTTCTCTGCTTCCTGCAGCTGAATCAGACAGGCAAATAGACTGTGGGGATTTCTCTCACTCATCCCGTCAACTATCATTTTCTGAATTTTCTATTGCCTTTGCTCGTTTCACAGAGATCATTTGTTCAGCTTTCCCCCACAGGCGGTGCGAACTAAATGATTATCTGGCGATCATAGCGGAGCTCGCGCTGTCCTATGGGGGCGGGCATTTCTATACATATCTCAAACTCTTCGCAGCCAAAAATGCAGTACGAGTCGCACAGTGGAACCAGTGCACATACTGGGGTGCACTTGATCAAGATCTCCACAGCAGGGTGTTTCTGGGCTGTAAAAACATTTCCTGCGCAGTCTGCAGGTCCGTCGCTCACTCAACAATGTCATGCCCACAAGTTAACCCTTACATTCCACCCAGCCCAGAAACTAACCGAGCAAGATCTACCAGCTACGTGCCTTGTCCTGCAACCGCTGTAGCAAATCCTCAAGATTTCAGGAGAACCCCCCTCCTTCGAAGAGAGCAGGCAGCCCTGCAATAACTTAAATGCTGGTAAATGTGTCAGACCGCGCTGCCGGTACCTGCACGTTTGTAATTTCTGCGGTGGAGCCCATGCCCGCCTTGTGTGCCCTGTGTATAAATCTGCGAATAAAAAAGCTAAAAATTACTTATCGACTCCTGTAAATAGTTCACGCATGCACTTCGAACTAGCTCATCATCCGGACGCCGAATTTACAAAATACCTTCTGTCAGGCCTCGAAAATGGCTTTAAACCTGGCGTAGAATGGCCGCTCTCACAGAACACTATCTGTAATTATCTCCAGTCCGCCCTTGCAGAACCTGAAGTCGTTGACAACCTGATTAAAAAAGAAGTCGAATCCGGTTTCCTGATCGGTCCGTTCGACAATCCCCCTTTTAACACATTTCGTATCAGTCCCATCGGAGTAGCTACTAGAAATTTTCTGGTAAAAAACGTCTAATAATCGACCTATCAGCCCTGCATAATTCTCCTTTCCCAAGTATTAACAGCTTAATTCCACTCGATGAATTTCCGCTCAAATACCACGACATAGATCAAGCAATCGACATGATTAAAATCGCAGGTAGGGGCGCTTGGCTTGCAAAAATCGACATTACTTCAGCCTTCAAAGTAATGCCTATCCATCCAGATTCATGGCACATTTTTGGAGTATGCTGGCGCAGGAAATACTATTTCGCCGTGCGTTTAACTTTCGGATGCAAAAGCAGCCCAAAAATATTCGACATGCTATCAGAAGCCATTTGCTGGATTTTGTCCAACAATTACGCCATTCCCCACCTCATTCATCTGCTAGACGACTTTTTAATAATTTCGCCTCCCGAAGATATCCCAGCCGTGCATTTTCTCACAGTCCAAAAAGTTTTTTCTGAACTCATAATCCCTATTGCACACGAGAAAACGATGGGTCCAGCCACATCCATTGAGTTCCTAGGAATTAACTTGGATTCAGTCAAATTCCAAGCATCCCTGCCCAAAGAGAAAATCGATCGAATTATTCTCGTCTCATCTAACTTCCTTGACAACCCAAACCATTCCAAACGCGAATTACTATCCCTGCTCGGCCACTTAAATTTCGCTATGCGCATCATTCCGCAAGGACGCACATTTATATCGCACCTCCTCTCGCTCGCATCCTCCGTCCACGCACTAGAGGACCTCATTTCTCTAACTCAAGCATGTCGTGAAGAACTTAGATTATGGTTAACATTCCTAAACCAATGGAGCGGTCTATCATTTTTCTATAGTCACCTCGTCTCGTCCCCCGTCGATATCCAACTGTTTACAGACGCCGCCCCCTCAATCGTTTCGGAGAATTTTACCAAGGCCGTTGGTTTGCAGCTCCTTGGCCTCCGCAGTTACAGGACATGCCCCAGTCCTCAGCTCTTTTCGAGCTTTACCCTATAGTAGTAGCAGCGTTTCTGTGGGGGAAAGAATGGTCTGCTAGCAGCATATCAGTGCATTGTGACAATGATGCAACAGTGCATTGCATTCACAAAGGCCGTTCTCATTCACCTGCCATGATGCCTCTTTTAAGGCGCCTCACCTGGATCTCAGCGTGCGACCAATTCATCATAATTGCTAAACACGTTCCCGGGTCAGAAAACCAAATTGCTGACTCCCTGTCTCGTTTTCTGTTTCAGAAATTCAGGAAGCTGGCTCCAGAGGCGGACCAATTCCCAACTCCTGTTCCTCCATTTTCAGAACTAATATTCCCGTAACTCACCCGTTAAAAGCCCTCCTTGACGCATCACTCGACACCATCCTCCAAGCAGTCTCTCCCAGAACCCTCCAGTCTTACGTGACGGCTTGGAGATGTTTTAAAGCCTTTCACTTATCTTATAAGATATCATTTCCAGATTTTTCTCTTATTTCAATCACTTCATTTATCTCATACCTTCACAGCATCAAGGGCCTCGAAGTCGGGTCCATCAAAGGTTACCTGAGTGGCATTCAGTTCTTCCACAAATTGATGTACGGCGCCCCCTCCCTGGAGATAAAGAATTCCCAAACCTCCTTTCTGATCAAAGGGATTCAACGATCCCAGCCAACCCGTCCCGACACCAGACAACCCATAACACTAGATATCCTCACTAAATGTATTTACACCCTCCGCACAGGCTTTCAGTCCCTCAATACTGCCCGCAAACTAGACGCCATGTTCATTTTAGCTTTTTTTGGTTTTCTTAGATGTTCTGAACTCGCTATCACTTCCAAATTCGACCCATCAATCCACCCCACCATCTCAGATCTATCAGTTCTAGATAGCGAAACAATCTCATTTTTGATCAAACAAAGCAAGACAGATCAAACTAGGAAAGGTCATTTCCTTTACATTTTCAACCTCGCATCACCAATCCAACCATACCAGTCCGTTTTGGCACATCTTCAATGGAGAACTTCTCAGTTCAAATCCCATCTCAAACCCCTATTCATAGATGACTCCAACAAACCTGTGACACGCTTCTGGTTCCAGAATCACCTCAAACTAGTTCTCCAACAGTCAGGCATCTCAGCCAAAAACTTCTCAAGCCACTCCTTCCGTATCGGGGCAGCAACCTCCGCAGCTCAAAAAGGTCTCTCTCAACAGCAGATCCAAGCTCTCGGAAGATGGTCCTCAGATGCCTTTCAAACTTACATAAGGACCAACCAGTTCCATATTAAAAAAGCACACCAAACCCTCATTGATTAAAAAAAAAAAAAAAAAATCTTTCCTGTCCAGCGAGCATCGGTCTCCCAGCGGACGTACTATGTACTTACCTCTAACTTTTTCCGTCCAGCGAGCATCAGTCTCCCAGCGGACGTTCTACTTACCTATCTCCATCACTCTCCCGTCCAGCGAGCATTGGTCTCCCAGCGGACGTACTATGTAATTACCTCAAAATCCCTCCCGTCCAGCGAGCTTCGGTCTCCCAGCGGACGTACTATGTACTTTTCTCTAAAATATCTCCCGTCCAGCGAGCACTGGTCTCCCAGCGGACATACTATGTACTTTTCTCTAAATCTCTCCCGTCCAGCGAGCACTGGTCTCCCAGCGGACGTACTAGGTACTTATCTCCAAACTCTCTCGTCCAGCGAGCATTTGGTCTCCCAGCGGACGTACTATGTACTTTTCTCTAAATCTCTCCCGTCCAGCGAGCACTGGTCTCCCAGCGGACGTACTAGGGACTTATCTCTAACTCCCTCTCGTCCAGCGAGCACTTTTCTCCCAGCGGACACAGCACGTATCTATCTTTCCATTCCTCTATCCAGCGAGTTGGTCTCTCAAGCGGACAGCACGTATCCTCCTTTTTTCATATTCTGTCCGGCGAGTATTGGTTCTCAGTGGAATTGACACATATATATCTTTCCTACCCAGCCAGCATAGTCAAAATTCATTCCACCTCGCAGGCGGCCGGTAGAGCCGAATTTCCTGACGCCTTTTGAGCCACTCAAGTCAGAAGCCACGCGGGTCCTCCCGGTCAGCCGTTTTGTCGAATCCTGCCACTCCCTGTCCATCGGTCGACGGGACTCACCAGTTAACACCTAGAGATATCCCGGTCAAGAGATCAAGCTTATTGAAAAGCCAGCCCGCCAAATTCCCTGCGTCTTTGGGGGGGGGGGGGGGGGGGTCTATAGTCTGGCCGCTGTCCTTTTGCTCTTCTGCTTTTGGGGGAGTACTCTGGGTTTGGGCAGAAGTTCCGAGCTCGGAGCCCTCCACCCGGACAGCACGCCAAGTACGCATAATCTTTATCATAATAATTATATGTAGATGCGAACTCGTGAAATAACAACCAGCCTGCAATATACACAAAAAGAAGTGGATGACATTAAAACTGAGACAACAGATCTGAAAGAACACAGTACCTCGATGCAAACAGATATTTTTAAAGTCTGTGACAGCTTGCTGGCTGTCACAGACAAAAAGTTGAGTATCTGGAGAGCCAATCCAGGTGAAATAACCTGGTATTTGATGGGATACAGAGTCACAGGGAGACACCTGGTCAGAGACGGAGGAGATGGTAAAAAAAACTTGTGAAGGAAAAATGACAACTGCAACGCGAGGTGGAGAGGGCCCACCGCACAGGACAACCGGCCGCTCGTAAAATTCCTAAGGCACAAGGACAGAATGGAAATACTACAAAGAACCAGAAAACTGAAAGGTTCCAGAATATACATCAACGAAGACTTCACAGAGGCAGTCGGAAGGAAAAGAAAAGAACTCATGCCGGATTTAAGAGCTGCGAGAGAAAAGGGGGACCTATTTACGACAAGACAAACTGATTATTCATCCACGGTCCAGCACACCAAAACAACCAAGGCCAGCTAACATTAATACATAAACAGGTAGGCCTATAATATGTTGATGATAAATTTTAATCTCACTATGTCACTAAATAAAACGCACACACATAACGGAGATAGTCACTCAATACAAAGGGTGGTTGAATATGTGCACCTAGAACTAAACACCTTTCAGTATACTGAACACCACTCACAGGACATGGAAAATGATATTGATCCTGTGAACAACTTCTTTGCTAACATCAACAATAACTGCCACTATTACACTGATGAACAGTTTAACAGTTCAATCAAGACCGAACAGCAATTATCCATTATCCACTTTAACAGCAGAAGTCTGTATGCCAACTTTCACAGTAGCAAACACTATCTAAATCAATTGAAACAGCACTTTAACATAATAGCAATAACAGAAACTTGGATAAATAGTGAAAAAGGATCAGATTTTGAAATTGGAGGATATGAAATGTCTTCTATTAACAGAGTAAACGAGCGGGGTGGTGTGACACAGTAAACGAGCGGGGTGGTGTGACACTGTATGTGGACAAGGATTTCAATTATAAGGTGGTGGAAAAAATGTCAATGGTGGTGGATAATTTACTGGAATGTGTCACAATAGAAAAATGTATGGAAAAAAAGAAAAATATTATTGTAAGTTGCATATACAGGTCACCAGGTTTGAATATTGACACATTTAAGGACTGGATAGAAAAGACATTTACAAAAACTAACCAAAAAGTCATGTTCATCTGTGGGGACTTCAATATCGATTTGTTAAACCCAAATAACCATAAAATGACTGAGGATTTAATCAACACCGTGTTTAGTCTATCCCCAAATTACCAGACCAAGCCGAATAACTTCTCATTGTGCAACACTAATAGGGAATATATTTACAAATATCATACAAAACAATACAGTGAGTGGATTACTGATAAACGATATCAGTGACCACCGACGGTTCCAAGATGGCGCCAGTGCATTCGGCTTGCGTCTCTTTCGTCTGTCTCAGTTTGTTGTACCTATGGTACCTGTTCATCTGACATCTGTACTGTTTGTATTTTACACAGTGTTACACTGGTATCATGTAGTCTAGGGCTGCACGATTAATCGCACGATATTGTTATGCGCATCTCGTCAGTAAAGCCGGTTCCTTGATTAGTAGTAAATCACCTTCACCTGCTTTCAGATGGACGATATGATGCAGATATGAGTGTTAAATTAACACTCAAGAGTGTTAAAGTTAATGAGATAATTAAGTGATTAATTTAGTGATGATTGAGCATTATTGAAGACACCTGATGATAACAAGCAGAATCACTGAAGAAGAAAATCTAAAATTGTAAGCCACCGTAATGGCGATCAGTGTTTGCTTTAGTTGGGCTCTTGAGCCTTATATTTTAACCTCTTAAGATTGTTGCCACTTTTTGGGATTTCCGCCTGGATTTGGCCTACCCAAATTAAAAAGATCCCCATTCCCTCATACTTTGGCCTAAAGACACAGTTTTTGTGTCAATTTACAGGAAACCCTTTGAAGTTGCATAAAACACTGTTAAAAATTAAAAATAAATACATGTATGTTGTCTGAACATTTATAACCCTCCTAAAAAAAGAGGTGCTTTTAGATTTTTTTTATATAAATTCATTTTTGAAAGTGGATAACTCAGGCCCTGTTTGCCCTAGCAGCATGCAGACAGTTTTGGCTGTTTCCACTAGATGTCAGCAAATACCTGAAAAAAGAATTTTGTCTGTATCATGTTTTATTGAATATCTATTCAAATATATCTGAAGAAAGGAATATTACCTTTTTTTTTTACCTTTTTTCTGCCTACCCAAATCTAAAGTCTCCCCATACCCATATACAGTGCTATATAAATGCAATATCCCAGTGTCATTTTACAGAAAACCCTTTGCCATTACATAAAACACTGTTGAAAGTGGTAAATATTATAGTATATGTTGTCTGTGCTATAATAAACAAAAACAAAAAAGGCGCTTTTTGATTTTTAGGTTATATATTCATTTTTGTAAGTGTATACCTCAGGCCCTGTGTCCTCTAGCACCATGCAGCCAATTTTGGTTGATTTCAGCATATGTCAGCAAACACTGAAAAAAGAATTATATCTCTATCATATTGTAAAGAAGAGTTATTCTAAAGCACCCGAAGGGTGGTAAAATAGCTTTTTTTTGTCATTCAAGTCTCAAGTTCCCCACCTGTCAAAAGTGCAAAATCAAGACATTGCAAACCACATTACCATCCAGGACTTCTAATCATGTTTCAAAGAAAGCAATGAGACCCATTAGTAGTTTTTACCTTTTATTTTCAAATAATCAAACACCTTTTGCATAATAAAATTTCAATAGAAAATGTGCAGAGGTATTATAAAGTGCAATATTCAAAAAATAAATAAAAAATGAATAAAATAGAGTTGTGGGTGTGGCTGTGGGGGTTGGGGTTGTGTGACTGTGGGGGTTGGGGTTGTGTGGCTGTGGGGGTTGGGGTTGTGTGGTTGTGGGGGTTGGGGTTGTGTGGCTGTGGGGGTTGGGGTTGTGTGGCTGTGGGGGTTGGGGTTGTGTGGTTGTGGGGGTTGGGGTTGTGTGGCTGTGGGGGTTGGGGTTGTGTGGCTGTGGGGGTTGGGGTTGTGTGGCTGTGGGGGTTGGGGTTGTGTGGCTGTGGGGGTTGGGGTTGTGTGGCTGTGGGGGTTGGGGTTGTGTGACTATGGGGGTTGGGTTGGGGGTTGGGGTTGTGTGGCTGTGGGGGTTGGGGTTGTGTGGCTGTGGGGGTTGGGGTTGTGTGACTGTGGGGGTTGGGTTGGGGGTTGGGGTTGTGTGACTGTGGGGGTTGGGTTGGGGGTTGGGGTTGTGTGACTGTGGGGGTTGGGTTGGGGGTTGGGGTTGTGTGACTGTGGGGGTTGGGTTGGGGGTTGGGGTTGTGTGGCTGTGGGGGTTGGGGTTGTGTGGCTGTGGGGGTTGGGCTTGTGTGGTTGTGGGGGTTGGGGTTGTGTGGCTGTGGGGGTTGGGCTTGTGTGGTTGTGGGGGTTGGGGTTGTGTGGCTGTGGGGGTTGGGGTTGTGTGGCTGTGGGGGTTGGGGTTGTGTGGCTGTGGGGGTTGGGGTTGTGTGGCTGTGGGGGTTGGGGTTGTGTGGCTGTGGGGGTTGGGGTTGTGTGGCTGTGGGGGTTGGGGTTGTGTGGCTGTGGGGGTTGGGTGCCCAGGTGTGCTTGAGGACTGAGAAGACTGAGGAATCCACTCATCATCAGATGAACTTACACTGTAACACAAAATAATAAACTTGTAAATATCTGAATACTCGCGTCCGTTTATTGTTTATTTGTTACGATAAACACTGACCACTAACACAGCCATTTGCGCATTGGAGTGGAGAACGCGCTTTGTTATTGCAAGCACGCACCACCACAATAATACATAAAACAAATAATAACTTCACAAAACATTGTTGTAAGTCTAGAAACACTATCAAATAACATTTCAGTTTGTATTTGGTAAGCTTAGAAGTATTTACTTACTTGTCCACATCAGGATCCTCTCCTGCAACAAAGCCGCTTCGCGCACCGAGTCAAAGCTCGCGTCGCTTTCAGGATCTGTGTCACTGAAACGGTCAATTTCTTCTAAAACAGCCTCCACGCCGACAAAAACCTTCTTCTGTGTCTGTTTACCCTTTACTGATGCCATTTCTGAAGCTAAAAACCAAATCCGTGCGCGAAGGTTTCTGGTGAGAAGCGTCTGCGTTTTGCGCACGTCCCCAAGTGACCACACTCCTCACGCTCAGGCTGCAGTAACACAGCCCCTGGTTGGTCTATTTGATCTCGCGTCACATTGCCGGAAAGCGGAGCGTCTCAGCTTTACGGCAATATATGCTTTATCCGGATCGAATGTTTACATATTTTCCTGGATTGTTGAATATCATAACATTAGCTTTGTGGTGTTTCTGCACTCGCGAGACATATCAAGGGATTACTTGGGCACGGAACCCCAGAAAACAATGAAAAACGGCTCATTTTGTAGAGAATACCTAAGGTAAAGGATGATGTAGCATTTGTGGCTAACTGTGCTGTCTAGAGCGAGTAGCAGGGCAAATATTCAATAATTTCACTTGTATGTTTACAAATGTTGATTGTATACCTCATGATTCATTCGAAGTGTATTATATATGTGATTATACCTCAATAAAATACTAATTGAACCTTCTTACTGGTTATGAGAACTTTCATTTGATGTATGGTTTGTACATGTGCGTCATATTTGAGCGATATAAAAAATATGCGCATTCAACTAGGCACAAAATTATAACGCGTCTGTTGTTGGGTGAAACAAGGTAATTTATTGTAAATAAGTTACTTAGTGTAAAACAAATGCCAAAGTTATGCATATCTCCAGAAAGTAGACCTTCTAAGCTTTCAAACGGTACCAGTTATGAGCTCATAACTACTCCACATACATTTAAAATGTTGATGTACAATATGAATGACGTCATTTTATATCCCGTATCCGGGATGGCGGAGTTGATGTGGCTAAGTTTAAATTTTGTTTGTCTGCTGTTATTCATTTATAACCGTCAAATGAGCAAAGACAAGTGTGATTTGATAGTGTTGGTTATGTTTTGACAATCATGCTGTGATCTGAAAAATGAAACTCATTCAGATGATCTGGTTTAAATTGATAGCAACAGTTTAATGGTTCTACATCATATGATAATTGTATTTTTCTTATAATCCAAAATCTTTATTAAAAATTGTTCTGATCAAATCACTCACA
>CM060632.1:492500-515000 GCA_030578275.1 Meda fulgida | reverse complement strand
GGGCTAGTGTTGAGCATGTGGGCTAGTGTTGAGCATGTGGGCTAGTGTTGAACATGTGGGCTAGTATTGAACATTTAGGCTAGTGTTGAGCATGTGGGCTAGTGTTGAGCATGTGGGCTAGTGTTGAGCATGTGGGCTAGTGTTGAGCATGTAGGCTAGTGTTGAGCATGTGGGCTAGTGTTGAGCATGTAGGCTAGTGTTGAGCATGTGGGCTAGTGTTGAGCATGTGGGCTAGTGTTGAACATGTGGGCTAGTGTTGAACATTTAGGCTAGTGTTGAGCATGTGGGCTAGTGTTGAGCATGTGGGCTAGTGTTGAGCATGTGGGCTAGTGTTGAGCATGTGGGCTAGTGTTGAGCATGTGGGCTAGTGTTGAGCATGTGGGCTAGTGTTGAGCATGTGGGCTAGTGTTGAGCATGTGGGCTAGTATTAGGCAGATAAATCACAGAGGTGAGTCTTGTCTGGATGTTCCAGGGACAGAAGAACACGCGTGTGTATCCGGTGGAGAGAGGCTGATGATGCTGAAGGCCTGTGATCAAAGGCTTTGAGTGAGTATACTACTAAGTTGTAGTTTATTTTAATTATTGAAGTTTCAAACGGAGAAATTACAACACTTTTCTGATTCTTGATTTGTGAGCATTTGCTGCAGAGCTGTTGTGGTGGAGCAGGACCTGCGAGGAAAGAGGATGCAGCATTTGTTGGGGAAAAAAGGTTTTAGGGATTTTACTCAAATATAAATTAAGGTCATTTTTGTTACTTTTAATACATAAATCAAATTACATTGTGCTGTTAAAATAACTGCTTTTGTATAATGTTTGTGCATTTCTGTAGGATCTGAAATGTCTGCAGACTGGTGTGAGCACTGAGGAGAGGAGCCCAGCTCCTGGATGAGTCCCTCCATCACTCCATCTGCCCTTATGAGCTCCTCCATCACTCCATCTGCCCTTATGAGCTCCTCCATCACTCCATCTGCCCTTATGAGCTCCTCCATCACTCCATCTGCCCTTATGAGCTCCTCCATCACTCCATCTGCCCGTATGAGCTCCTCCATCACTCCACCTGCCCTTATGAGCTCCTCCATCACTCCATCTGCCCTTATGAGACCCTCCATCACTCCACCTGCCCTTATGAGACCCTCCATCACTCCACCTGCCCTTATGAGCTCCTCCATCACTCCACCTGCCCTTATGAGCTCCTCCATCTGCCCTTATGAGCTCCTCCATCTGCCCTTATGAGCTCCTCCATCACTCCATCTGCCCTTATGAGCTCCTCCATCACTCCATCTGCCCTTATGAGCTCCTCCATCACTCCATCTGCCCTTATGAGCTCCTCCATCACTCCATCTGCCCTTATGAGCTCCTCCATCACTCCATCTGCCCTTATGAGACCCTCCATCACTCCATCTGCCCTTATGAGCTCCTCCATCACTCCATCTGCCATTATGAGACCCTCCATCACTCCATCTGCCCGTATGAGTCCCTACATCACTCCATCTGCCCTTATGAGACCCTCCATCACTCCACCTGCCCTTATGAGTCCCTCCATCACTCCATCTGCCCTTATGAGCTCCTCCATCACTCCATCTGCCCTTATGAGCTCCTCCATCACTCCATCTGCCCTTATGAGCTCCTCCATCACTCCATCTGCCCTTATGAGACCCTCCATCACTCCATCTGCCCTTATGAGCTCCTCCATCACTCCATCTGCCCTTATGAGACCCTCCATCACTCCATCTGCCCTTATGAGACCCTCCATCACTCCACCTGCCCGTATGAGACCCTCCATCACTCCATCTGCCCGTATGAGACCCTCCATCACTCCATCTGCCCTTATGAGCTCCTCCATCACTCCATCTGCCCTTATGAGCTCCTCCATCACTCCATCTGCCCTTATGAGCTCCTCCATCACTCCATCTGCCCTTATGAGACCCTCCATCACTCCATCTGCCCGTATGAGACCCTCCATCACTCCATCTGCCCTTATGAGTCCCTACATCACTCCATCTGCCCTTATGAGACCCTCCATCACTCCACCTGCCCTTATGAGCTCCTCCATCACTCCACCTGCCCTTATGAGCTCCTCCATCACTCCATCTGCCCTTATGAGACCCTCCATCACTCCATCTGCCCTTATGAGACCCTCCATCACTCCATCTGCACGTATGAGTCCCTCCATCACTCCATCTGCCCTTATGAGCTCCTCCATCACTCCATCTGCCCTTATGAGCTCTTCCATCACTCCACCTGCCCTTATGAGACCCTCCATCACTCCATCTGCCCGTATGAGACCCTCCATCACTCCACCTGCCCTTATGAGCTCCTCCATCACTCCATCTGCCCGTATGAGCTCCTCCATCACTCCATCTGCCCTTAAGAGCTCCTCCATCACTCCATCTGCCCGTATGAGCCCCTCCATCACTCCATCTGCCCTTATCACCTCAGATTGTGAAGCGCAGCGCTCCGGCACGAAGGCACGGCTCACCTCTGGATCAGGATAAAGCCACAGAATGGGAAGCGCTGTGTTGAGATGGCAGTAGGATTTGTGGGGTTCAGCGCCTGTAAATACATGCTTGGAGTTTGAATAAAGCTTTGTTTCATTGTTGACTTGTATATGCATTTGTTTGTGATGGTTACTTTTATTTGTTCTTTTACTCATTTATTCATGTTTCTTATTGTTGTCAGTATATAAAATATAATTATTTAATGTATGCATTAATTCATTGCTTGACTGACAATTGAGATGTTTCACTGCATTTATCTAGTGTGTATTCATGCTTAACTGTCATATGACAAAACAAATTACATTTAGATTGTTTTATTAAATTATATAATTTTTAGTATATAAAAAAAGTAATATAATTAAGTATTGTTCAGCATACAATATTATTTTTTTTTAAGTTTTGGGGTGGGCTAACAATGCAATTCATTCTGATGTAATATAATTTTTTAAGGTGCGATACTTACATTTTTCGAGTATAAAATCAACAGTTTCCTCCAAAGAAGAGATCTTCGAGCAGCGGCCCGTCTCCTGTGTGCAGACATTACACACGCAGAGGGAAACTGTTCTGGGTTGTGCTGTCAATGTACTGATGTTATGAAGAGTTAGTGCACCTGTCGCTCATATCATTTAAACTTATTACATAAAGATCATGGAAAGATACCATAGTTGTATCTAACAATGAACAATTATAATGACAAAACAGAAAACATAAAGATCATTGGTTTGTGTACATCATAATATTATATTTATACACAGGACAAAAGAACAATAACAAGGCAATCTTTAAATAGTTCTTCATAACACAAAGTTTTTGTTATAAGTCAGAGGGATGAAACGAGAGGTAAATTCATCAAGAAAAAGGAAAACTTAAAGGAGAAACTTTTTGGGTATAAAATAAAGAAATTAACAACATATTCAAGAGATGACGATTTTGGGGTTTCTTAATAAAAAAATATATCGTTATAAGGATAAAACTGTGGGTCACATTAGGGTTTAAAATATAACCACTTAAATCAACCCTAAATGTATTCACAAAATAAATGGGCAGCTGTTTCTGCAACAATACCACAAAATGAACAAGTTTCAACAATATCAAGATATTTACAGATAGATGAATTAAATGTGTCGTTCATAACGCGTCGTAGGTCACATGATAACGTCAACATGGCGGATGATGTCCGGATCGCATTCATTCTCAACGAGATTTGGCTATAAAGTACCTACTCTTTTAGCGCTCGTTAAGTAAGTACTCATTCTAATTAAGTACCTACTCATTGAGTATGCGGTTTCGGGCGCAGCCTGCAGCACACATTGGGTTTGGGAGGTTCTTCCTGCCACGTGCTGATGAGAGACTCTCTGATTGGCGGGTTCGCGCTGACGTCACCTCCATCATGGCGGCGCCCTCGTGCTGTGCATGTGTGCGAAGTGAACAGTGTGTGTGACAAAACACAGACAACTACATGTAAGATTTGCCTTTAATTTCACAACGAATGCTGTAAAACAATTGTGTTGAGAACGATTCGCATTTTAATGTGTGAATGTTTGTCTAATTATATAATTTGTATCGAAGTTAACGCTGTGTGTGTGTTGTAGATTTTGTTTAGAAGTTTGTCAGAAAACATTCAGTGACATTTAGTTACAACATACATCCAATATTACCTCGTTTTGCCTAGTATTATATCACTTTATTTTACCGTGTCCTTGTTGTTATATATTTTACCTGTACTTACTGTTGTAACAGTAAATTATGCATAATTACTAGCAACTAAACCAAACGATAACCTTAATCCTATAGTATGTATTTATTGTTAATTAATAATACTCAGTGCTTAAACACGGACACCTTAAAATGAAGTGTAACCTTATATGATAATGCCATGCTATTTTTAAGTATCTTTATATTACTAGTATAGTATTCATTACTTTAATGAGCTCATTGTTTCTGCCTTAAATTATTACATTGTTTAAATTTATACATTTTTAGCTAAACTGTGATTTTGCATATGTACATTTCTGAAATACATAACTCAGACAGTTTCCTCTGATAACAGAACACTCTATATTGTAATGTGGACTGCATTTCTGTAAAGCTGCTTTGAAACGTGAAATGTGTACTGTGAAAAACGCAATACAAATAAATGTGAATTGAATTATTACAGTCAACTTTTATATTTGTTTATATAGTGTTTACATGATGAGTCCTGTATATACTCCTCATGTTTGCTAAGATTATCAGTAAATGCTTAAATAAAGAGTAAGATGACCCACCTTCATTATTTCTCCTGACCATACAATAGATGACACTAGATCTCATCACTCTTGATGAATAAGCTATTCTTAATTTTATCTTTGAATTTAATTACCGTATGTACCGATGCACGCGTATGGCAGCACCGCGGTATTACCGTGCCTGTACCGCGTTCCACCGCTGTTCTTTGACTCCGCCCCTCTCTCTCCCGCAGGAGAAGATGAAGAAGAAGATGAAGAAGAAGATGAAGGTGAAGAAGGCTAGCGGACGCCTGCTCTCCTCCCGGAGGGGGATCGAGGTCCGGGGCCAGTGGAAGCCCGTCGATGTGGACCCCAGTCTGTTCTCGGACCAGGGGCTTGACGGCCTGGTGTGCTTCGAGGAGCTCACCGATTATTCCCTGGTGGAGCCGGAAAGGGCCGTCGCTGTGCGGGAAACAACAGCGAAAGGCAAGAAGAAGAAGAGGAAAGCCAGTGAGGTCGAAGCTGAACAGCAGCCGCAGTCTGACGCGGAAGAAAACCCTGATGACAAGAAGAAAAAGAGGCAGAAGCTCAACAAACCCGACGAGGAATCCCAGGATGAGACGGTGGGGGATCGGATCTCCCCGGACGAGTGTTCTGATGTGACTCCAGAAACACAACACAAAACATCCAACAAGAAGAAGCAGCAGCAGAAGAAGCAGCAGCAGAAGAAGAAGCAGAAGCAGCAGCCAGCGCTCGCAGCAGCTCCGGCTGAGTGCCAGAAGAAGAGCAGGAACTGGAGCACGGCTCTCGAGGACCCCGAGGCTCCGGGAACAGACGTGTCTGCGTGGAAAGACCTGTTTGTACCGGAGCCTGTTTTAAAAGCTCTCAGTGCGCTTGGGTTTTCAGCACCGACTCCCATCCAGGCCCTGGCGCTGCCGCCGGCCATCCGAGACCGCCTGGACGTGCTGGGAGCGGCCGAGACCGGTGAGTGCCCACCCCGTGCCTCACCCAGGGACAATCATGCCTGGGTGAAGCTTAATTTTGATGACCTTAAAAGTCAAAATTGACACACAATGTCAAAAAAACATTTCAACTTTTCTCTCACTATTTTTATGGCATAATTATACAATGTCAAATTTATGACCTAATATCTCAATTATTATTTGGTATGACAATTTTAACTTGTCATAATTCTGCTTTACAAAAGCATGTTTTGCATGTGTTCACACATGTATTAGATCACAACTGTCGATCACAACATACTTCTTGACAGGCTGGAAAACTGGGTGGGGCTTTCTGGGATAGTCCTAAAATGGTTCAGGTCATACTTAGATGGGAGAGGTTATTATGTGACTATAGGAGAGCATAAGTCTGAGTGGACATCCATGACATGCGGAGTCCCTCAAGGCTCAATTCTTGCGCCACTCCTATTCAACCTGTACATGCTTCCAATGAGCCAAATAATGAGGAAGAACCAAATCTCTTACCACAGCTATGCAGACGACACACAGCTCTACTTAGCCCTATCGCCTAACGATTACAGCCCCATTGACTCCCTTTGCCAATGCATTGATGAAGTCAACAGTTGGCTGTGCCAAAACTTTCTTCAGTTAAACAAAGACAAAACTGAAGTCATTGCGTTTGGAAACAAAGATGAAGTTCTCAAGGTGAATGCATACCTTCACTCTAGGGGTCAAACAACTAAACATCAAGTCAGGAATCTCGGTGTTTCTCTAGAGTCAGACCTTAGTTCCAGTAGTCATATCAAAGCAATAACTAAATCAGCATACTATCATCTGAAAAATATTGCTAGAATTTGATGCTTTGTTTCCAGTCAAGACTTCGAGAAACTTGTGCATGCTTTCATCACCAGCAGTGGATTATTGTAATGGACTCCTCACTGGCCTTCCCAGAAACACCAAAAGACAGCTCATACAGAACGCTGAGCAGAACCAGAACATATGTGACCAGAACATATGTGAAAGAAGAGACCATAAGCTTTTAAATGATATCATAGTCAAAGTCATACCTTGAATGGTTGTAAAGATATAAACATTTGAATTATGGTCGTCTGCCCTCTTTTTCCAATTGAAAACCTGAGAAAATCGCTTTTAATGTTTTTTGCCCGTTTTTTGTTGGTATCTTTCAAAATCCATTGCATTTTAAAGGGATAAACTATTTATTATACAGCTTAATTTGACCAAAGACATTAATATAAATGCTATTAAACCAGGCTGAAGCTCAAATTATTTTAAAGTTTTTATTTGAATAGATAATTTTAAAAAGGCACTTTTACAAAAATGTACTAAAATCAGAAAGATTGAACAGAGGTGCTACATTTTTGCTTGAGAGAGAGAGAGTGAGTGTGTGCGAGAGAGAGTGTGCGAGAGAGAGAGAGTGTGTGTGAGAGAGAGAGTGTGCGTGAGAGAGAGAGAGTGTGCGTGAGAGAGAGAGAGTGTGCGTGAGAGAGAGAGAGTGTGCGTGAGAGAGAGAGAGTGTGCGTGAGAGAGAGAGAGTGTGCGTGAGAGAGAGAGAGAGAGAGTGTGTGCGTGAGAGAGAGAGAGAGAGAGAGAGAGAGAGAGTGTGCGTGAGAGAGTGTGCGTGAGAGAGAGTGCGTGAGAGAGAGTGCGTGAGAGAGAGTGCGTGAGAGAGAGTGCGTGAGAGAGAGTGCGTGAGAGAGTGCGTGTGTGAGTGCGTGTGTGAGTGCGTGTGAGAGTGCGTGTGAGAGTGTGTGTGTGAGAGTGTGTGTGTGTGAGAGTGTGTGTGTGAGAGTGTGTGTGTGAGAGTGTGTGTGTGAGAGTGTGTGTGAGAGTGTGTGTGAGAGAGTGTGTGAGAGAGTGTGTGAGAGTGTGTGTGTGAGAGTGTGTGTGTGAGAGTGTGTGTGTGAGAGTGTGTGAGAGAGTGTGTGAGAGAGTGTGTGAGAGAGTGCGTGAGAAAGAGTGCGTGAGAGAGAGTGCGTGAGAGAGAGTGCGTGAGAGAGAGTGCGTGAGAGAGAGTGCGTGAGAGAGTGCGTGAGAGAGAGTGCGTGAGAGAGAGTGCGTGAGAGAGAGTGCGTGAGAGAGAGTGCGTGAGAGAGAGTGCGTGAGAGAGAGTGCGTGTGTGAGTGCGTGTGTGAGTGCGTGTGAGAGTGCGTGTGAGAGTGCGTGTGAGAGTGCGTGTGAGAGTGCGTGTGAGAGTGTGTGTGTGAGAGTGTGTGTGTGAGAGTGTGTGTGTGAGAGTGTGTGTGTGTGAGAGTGTGTGTGTGTGAGAGTGTGTGTGTGTGAGAGTGTGTGTGTGTGAGAGTGTGTGTGTGTGAGAGTGTGTGTGTGTGAGAGTGTGTGTGTGTGAGAGTGTGTGTGAGAGTGTGTGTGTGAGAGAGTGTGTGTGAGAGTGTGTGTGTGAGAGTGTGTGTGTGAGAGTGTGTGTGTGAGAGTGTGTGTGTGAGAGTGTGTGTGTGAGAGTGTGTGTGTGAGAGTGTGTGTGTGAGAGTGTGTGTGTGAGAGTGTGTGTGTGAGAGTGTGTGAGAGAGAGAGTGTGTGAGAGAGAGAGTGTGTGAGAGAGAGAGTGTGTGTGTGTGAGTGAGAGAGAGAGTGTGTGTGAGAAAGAGTGTGTGTGTGAGAGTGTGTGAGAGAGAGAGAGTGTGTGTGTGTGTGAGTGAGAGAGAGAAAGTGAGAGAGGCAGAGAGACAAATAATGCTAGCCTATGCAATCATATCTTTGTGTAGGCTAGTTGACAATAACAATGTAACAAATTCAAAACGGAGATACAAACAGTTAAATATTGGGTTAAAATAAATCAAACACATTGTAATGGATTCTCCTTGCAGATAAATACAGTCACACAATAATTGCACTCACTCAAATCCATACACAATAAATACACTCACTTTAAATTGGACATTCAATTCACATTTCAGCTCTTTTCTTCTTAGCTGGGCAGGGAGAGGGACAACTTACTTCCTCAACTGGCGGTTCTGGGCATGTAATGTCCTTTGGATTTTCTGTGCAAAACTCACGGATATTTTTGTACAGATAAGTCTTTCTTTTCAAATCCAGGCCAGGGGGCTTGATGACGGGGTCTCTGGATTGGTGCTGCGTCCTCTTGGAGCAAGCATATTCCTGGTTCCTCAGAGGTGGCAAAGGCCTTGTAAAATACCCAGCCAGGATGGTCACTGCTCATTCTGAAAAACACAGAAGATTGGGGAAAACTAGTTGTAAAAGATCCATTCACTATGCAGATACCCATGCTACACAGAAGCACACACCCACACACACAGCACTTGAGCATAATAGACATATGCCATTATGTATTATAGTACCATAAATTACATACCGATAATGCTGGTGTCGGGTTACTCTCGGGAGATGTCGGAAGAATGGCTTCAGGAATGACTGCCAATCACGCTGCTTCACTATGACTTCCCCATCTTCCCGTCCAACCAGTTGCGGGATGTTAACTCCAGTCAGTGTGCTGCTTCGAACAACAGCAACAATATCGTCCAGACATGATACCATCTTTCAGCGATAGCTTTGTTTCACCAAGCCAAATGCCCGATCTGGTGGAATGACACCACAGCATTTGGCCCTTTGGTGATGCATACACTCTCATCGATAAGGTAGTTAACCTCTCTTGGAATAGCCTCACAGTTAATGCCAAACAAGCCACATTTTCGAGCGGTCAAGAAGCACATAGGACCGGGCTGAAGTGGATTGGAGGGAAAATGCACCTGCTGGGCAAAATCAAACGAGTAACGCATTGAGATTTCTCGGGAGCATGAGTTCATGAATGCCATGGTCTTTTACAGTATCCTGTAAAACTTATCACTTTTACAAAAAAATCTCTGACAAGCCATAGCCACTCTTGCTCTCCAGCAGCAGAGATTTGGTTAGAAGCCTCCAGTGAGTTCAACGCTTTGGCGACTTTACTCTTTTGACAGCGACATTTCTCAAATTAATAATTTTTAATCTTTCTGAGGAGATCTGCTAGCTTGTTTACACAGAGCGCTGCGAGTCTGACAGGAGGATGGCTGGACCAATCGCGTGCCGGTCAGTCGAAACGGGGCTTCCCATTGACAAATGATCAGCGTTTGTGTACATTTCTAAGCTTTATGATTGGTTCTATACAACGTGTAACACCATATTTGGAGAGCAGAGATAGTGACGTTTCAGGGGATACCCGGAAAATGCTCAGTGGTGACGAGAGTTGAGAAAAGTAATGTTCATTTCCAGTGAATTTAGTAAAACTTTGTAAACTTTAATAGTCATTTAAATACCTTTCCTCAATTATCTGGACTATGAAACTTTGGGAGATTATTTTTGAATGTCTGTTCTTTGAAATTAGCACAAAAAAATCGATCTATTATTTCATTGTTTTTCCACATAATCAGCCCTTATCTTAAAATGGAACGTTGCGACTTCCGCTCTGGCGAAATGAGTCGGGTCACATATGAACACATCACACCAGTCCTCAGGTCTTTACACTGGCTCCCAGTTACATTTAGGATTGATTTTAAAGTATTATTACTGGTATATAAATCATTCACTGGCCTAGGACCTCAATACATTGCAGATATGCTCACTGAATATAAACCCAACAGATCAGTCAGATCATCAGGATCACATCAGCTGGAAACACAGAGGGTTCACTCAGAGCCAGGAGAGTCTGGTTTTAGTTATTATACTGGAACCAGCTTCCAGAAGAGATCAGATGTGCTCCTACTGTAGTCACACTCACATCCAGACTCAGAACACATCTGTTTAGCTGTGCATTTACTGAATGAGCACTGTGCATCCGACTGATTACACTGCATTTTATTTCTGCATTCTGATTCTAAACTGAACTCAAATGGCACTGAGAATTGTGTAAGAGAGATGAAGCCATGATGATGGCCTGGGTCTGTGGTGGAGTAGTGAGATTGATGCGATTAAACTCGAGGTTCTGGATCGACTCCATTCCTAGAGCTTCCCAACAAATGGGTTTTTGTGGTTTGGACTGATGGGGCAGTGAACCCGAGGTTACCCGTGAGTCAGTCCTAGAGCTCCTCCTGTCCGACTTTAGGGGAAAATCGGGTCCATCAGAGACGTCCAGTAGATTTCTTAGGCGCGCCAAAAGAACACCACAGACACAGTGTGATCACCACGGGGGAATTGACTGATTTTATCTCTATTATCGTGTCTTCATGTTCATTGGAAGCCAAAATCAAAATAAATTTGATTAATCACACAGCTAGTACTCAGTTGAAAGTTGAGCGTTTCTCAAATCACGTAACCTGCTGTAACTGTCACAGTAAGTTGTAGTTCATCATGTCGTTCACACTTATTGATTCTGTTCGTGTTCTTATCGACTACAGGCAGTGGGAAGACACTGTGTTTCGGTATTCCGATGATCCACATGATTCTGGAATGGAAGGAAGCGTCGAGCCACGAGCAGACTGATGAACGCAGGAGCCCTGATGATGCAGAGACGCGTGTGGAGAGTCTGTACCTGCCGTCAGACACGAGTCCTGCGAGACAGACAAGCGATGAGCTACGGGGCGAGGAGGGCGAGGACTGCAGCGCTGATGGAGGACCGGATGATGAGAATGATGAGGGCGAGGACTGCAGCGCTCCTGATGGAGGACCGGATGTCTGTGTGAGCGCTGTTGAAGCTGGAGCTGATGACTCTGTTAGCGCTGATGAACCGCAGAAGCAGCCGCTGCTCGGTCTTATCCTGACCCCCACCAGAGAGCTAGCTGTTCAGGTCAAACACCACATCGATGCCGTGGCTCGCTTCACAGGTCAGTGGGGCTTCACTGATATACTATATCGACTATATATATATATATCGACTATATATATATATATATATATATATATGTCTGTGTGTGTGGTGTGGTGATGTGATGCAATGGTATGTTGTGCAGGTATCAAGACGGCGTTAGTGGTGTGTTGTGATGGTGTGTTGTGATGGTGTGTTGTGATGGTGTGTTGTGATGGTGTGTTGTGATGGTGTGATGTGATGGGTTGTGATGTGATGGTGTGCAGGGATCAAGACAGCGTTAGTGGTGTGTGTGATGATGGTGTTTTGTGATGGTGTGCAGGTATCAAGACAGCGTAAGTGGTGTGTGTGTGATGATGGTGTGGTGTGATGTTGTGATGTGATGGTGTGTTGATGTGATGGTGTGTTGTGATGTTGTGCAGGTATCAAGACGGAGTTAGTGGTGTGTTGTGATGGTGTGTTGTGGTGATGGTGTGTTGTGATGGTGTGTTGTGGTGATGGTGTGTTGTGATGTGATGGTGTGCTGTGGTGATGTGATGGGATGGTGGGATGTGGTGATGTGGTGATGTGATGGTGGGATGTGGTGATGTGGTGATGTGTTGTGGTGATGTGATGGTGGGATGTGTTGTGGTGACGTGATGGTGTGTTGTGGTGATGTGATGGTGGGATGTGTTGTGGTGATGTGACGGTGGGATGTGTTGTGGTGATGTGATGGTGGGCTGTGGTGATGTGATGGTGGGATGTGGTGATGTGATGGTGTGTTGATGTGATGGTGTGCTGTGGTGATGTGATGGTGGAATAAAGTGATGTGATGTGATGGTGGAATGTGATGGTGGGATGTGATTGTGTGTTGTGGTGATGTGATGGTCTGATGGTGGGATGTGATGGTGGGATGTGGTGATGTGATGGTGTGTTGTGATGGTGTGATGTGATGGTGTGATGTGATGGTGGGATGTGGTGATGTGATGGTGTGTTGTGATGTTGAGCAGGTATCAAGACGGCGTTAGTGGTGGGTGGGATGGCGATGCAGAAGCAGCAGCGGATGTTGATGCGACGGCCCGAGATCATCATCGCCACACCAGGACGCCTGTGGGAGTTGATCAAAGAGAGACACGCACACCTGCAGGACCTGCGACAGCTGCGGTACCTCACACACACACACTGCACAACATTAACGCACACACAGCACAACATTAACGCACACACAGCACAACATTAACGCACACCCAGCACAACATTAACGCACACACAGCACAACATTAACGCACACACAGCACAACATTAACGCACACACAGCACAACATTAACGCATTAACGCACACCCAGCACAACATTAACGCACACCCAGCACAACATTAACGCACACCCAGCACAACATTAACGCACACCCACCACAACACTAACGCACACCCACCACAACACTAACGCACACCCACCACAACATTAACGCACACCCAGCACAACATTAACGCTGGCGCAACCACAACATTGCCCAACATCAAATGGCAAACGTAATGAAAGCGGAACGGAACAGCGCTACTCGTTATTTTGTTTATCAGTTTGGACCAGTGCAGCGCGAGCCGATCTTAATGAAGCGACTCTGTTACTCAGCGCTGAGACATCCAGTAAAGAAAGCATTTGAGTTTGCCACTGAGTAATAACATCACTGCGAGATCTAGTGAGCAGCATTCCCATTTCTCCGTTATTAACGGATCAAACAGCGCTGACGTGGAAACCAGGAAGAAACATTGTGCCATGAATGAACTATCCAGAGTCCACAGATCAGCAACATCACCATGGGTTTACTGTAGTAACTCACCGTAACCATGGGTTTACTGTAGTACACTCACCGTAACCATGGGTTTACTGTAGTCACTCACCGTAACCATGGGTTTACTGTAGTCACTCACTGTAACCATGGGTTTACTGTAGTCACTCACTGTAACCATGGGTTTACTGTAGTCACTCACTGTAACCATGGGTTTACTGTAGTCACTCACTGTAACCATGGGTTTACTGTAGTCACTCACTGTAACCATGGGTTTACTGTAGTAACTCACTGTAACCATGGGTTTACTGTAGTAACTCACTGTAACCATGGGGTTACTGTAGTAAAACACTGTAACCATGGGTTACTGTAGTCACTCACTGTAACCATGGGTTTACTGTAGTAACTCACTGTAACCATGGGGTTACTGTAGTAACTCACTGTAACCATGGGTTTACTGTAGTAACTCACTGTAACCATGGGTTTACTGTAGTAACTCACTGTAACCATGGGTTTACTGTAGTAACTCACTGTAACCATGGGGTTACTGTAGTCACTCACTGTAACCATGGGTTTACTGTAGTCACTCACTGTAACCATGGGGTTACTGTAGTCACTCACTGTAACCATGGGGTTACTGTAGTCACTCACTGTAACCATGGGGTTACTGTAGTAACACTCACTGTAACCATGGGGTTACTGTAGTCACTCACTGTAACCATGGGTTTACTGTAGTCACTCACTGTAACCATGGGTTTACTGTAGTACACTCACTGTAACCATGGGTTTACTGTAGTAACACACTGTAACCATGGGGTTACTGTAGTCACTCACTGTAACCATGGGGTTACTGTAGTCACTCACTGTAACCATGGGTTTACTGTAGTCACTCACCGTAACCATGGAGGTTTGGCAGGAATAGTAAGTTAGACTACAATGCTTTCAAGTAACGTTACGTCGGTTATAACTACTACAATATTACATTTTTTTTTTTCGAGGAGCAAAGAGCTGTTTTAGTTTTATATGCTCCTAAGAAGAGTCAAGTATAGATCCATCATTGCTCAAAGTAAAAAATGATCATACTTTATGATATTAGTTTTAATAAAATAAAAAATTATTTAAATCAAGGAAATTTCTCTGGCATTTATTTCTTTTTGCTGTATCGAAAACGTACCGAACGTGATACCAGTGTATCGTATCGAACCGAACCATGAATTTTGTGAACCGTTACACCCCTAACACACACCCATTAGAATATTAACACAGACTATATATAAATCGTTATTTTTACTCTAGATTTTTTTACACCTATAAAAAAGTCATGAACAACAGTTGTACGTTATTACCTGCAAAATCAGCACTAGTTTAAAATTAATGGTAAACACAGAGACCACTTACTACTTTTACGTTTACATTTACTGACCAAAATATGAAACATAAAAATATGAAAACAATACAAAAGTTTAATCTTCCTCCATAAATGTGTGGTTGTTGCAACATGAAGAACAGAAGCACATCACATGTGTCAGGTCTGGTAGTTTGCATTTACACTGCAAGACTTAATGCACTGATCTATCCTGACATACAGCTTCAGATTCTTGTCACTCAATTCTCTGTGTACTCGATTCGGAGTAATTTAAGCACCTCTGATTGGCCGATCGGCGCTCAACAGTCATGTCTGTGATCGGCTACAATGCTCAGCGCCGCTAAATGTTGTAAATGCAAACCTTTGACGCTGTTTTTTTACACATACACACACACACACACGCACACACACACGGTAGCATTTGAAAGAAGTGTCTATCAGCTGTCATACTCCTGAAATTGGCTTACTGTCGTCATAAGCACAACTTTCATCATTATTATTACGATAAACACAACATTTTATATGGTCGGCCGCGATATGGCTAATATTATCTATATCCTCAGGTGTCTTGTGATCGACGAGGCCGACCGCATGGTGGAGAAGGGCCACTTCTCGGAGCTGGAGAGTCTGCTGGAGATGCTCAACACGTCACACTTTAACCCCCGGCGGCAGACGTTCGTGTTCTCGGCCACGCTGACCCTGGTGCACAGCCTGCCCCTGCGCCTCACGCAGAAGAAGAAGAAGAGGGCCGAGCAGCGCAGCAAGCTGCAGATCCTCATGGAGAGGGTGGGCATGAAGGACAAGCCCAAGGTCATCGACCTGACGCGCAAGGAGGCCACGGTGGAGACGCTGACGGAGAGCCGGATCAGCTGCACCAAGGAGGACAAGGACCTGTTCCTGTACTACTTCCTCCTGCAGTTCCCGGGTCGTAGCATGGTGTTCGCCAACAGCATCGACTGCATCAAGCGGCTGACGGCGCTGCTGCAGATCCTGGACTGCGCTCCGCTGTGTCTGCATGCTAACATGCACCAGAAGCAGCGTCTGAAGAACCTGGAGCGCTTCGCTGAGAAGGACAGGTGAGGGGAACGCCCGGCCCCAACAAGATATACTGCACGCTGAATACACAGATGATGTGCTGAAGGGAAAACAGCAGTTTTAGGTTTTGGTGGAAATGGTTTTAAAAGGGTTAAATTCATTGACAGAAACAATGATGTTTATCAAAGGTGACACATTATGTCCCTTTCACAAGATGTAATATAAATCTATGGTGTCCCCAGAATGTGTGTGTGAAATTTCAACTCAAAATCCCCCCAGATCATTTATTATAGCTCGTCAAATCTGCCCCTTACTGGGTTTGAGCAAAAAGCGCCATTGTCTGTGTCCCTTTAAATGCAAATGAGCTGCAGCTCCGCCTCCGTCCAGAAGAGGGCGGAGTCTTCACACGAGCTTCAGAAACTCCGGCAATAACAAAACAGGCCAATCTCACTCATCCAGAATCCCAGAATAACCAGTAGCAAGTGCAGCCTTACGGAGAGACTCAGAGTTTCACTTTTACACGTTTCTGAATGTTAGTGGAGAATCAGAGATTTCAGAAATCAAACCTTTTCAGCCGAAACAGCAGTTTTAGGTTTTGATGGAAGTGGTTTTGAGCGACTGAAATCATTGGCCGAAAAATATGTTTATTTAGCACTTGTGCCACAACATGGATAAACCACTACAGCGATTTCTCGATTTTAATTAGTACTGATATCGATTCTTACAAACCTAAACGTTATTTGTAGCTCCTGCCATCCAATGATCACAATAATTTTTGTGCTTTTATGTTGCTCATATGAATCAAACTCTAAGCTTTAAAACGGTCAGTTTCATCAGTAAAT
The DNA here is from genome assembly GCA_030578275.1 of Meda fulgida. NCBI lineage: Eukaryota > Metazoa > Chordata > Actinopteri > Cypriniformes > Leuciscidae > Meda > Meda fulgida. Next base: position 498,549 of record CM060632.1, on the reverse strand, counting down.
TCAGTCAGTAAATGTGTGTGTTTAACGTGTGTGACAGGTGAACCGATCATCTCTTGCTCTTCATTAATAGTTCCAGCAGCAAATAAACATCAGTGAACATCAGAAGATTCAGATCAACTCACTGAAATCATGTCTGTGATCCATCAATCAGTGTTTCAACAGTCAATAATCAGCTGGAGAACAATAAACGCACATTATCCTCAGAAAAGCCTCTCATGCATCAACTCGTAGTCAGCTAGAAGAATAACTCTAGAGAGTGTTCTGGTACATATTACATACGCATTATGTTTTTAATGTATGTATGAATAAATCCTTCATGTTTATAACAGCCATCACATGAATCACTAAAATTCATGAATATTAATACAATTATACAAAACTTTTTTACACAGTAGTCAACATCTGAAGTGGATCATAAAGTTCATCAGAGTTTCCTAAGACAAGAACACGTATTGTTCAAATCTTCACTACTGTAATCTTGAAGAGTGTGTGTGTGAGCACTGACTCTCTCTCCTCTCTCAGTTGTGTGCTGCTCACCACAGACGTCTCGGCTCGAGGGCTGGACATCCCCAACGTTCAACATGTGATCCACTATCAGGTACTGTGTGTGTGTCTGTCACTGAGCACCTTCTCATCTGTGTGTCATTGAGCACCTCCTTATCTGTGTGTGTGTGTGTGTGTGTGTGTGTGTATCTGAGCACCTTCTCATCTGTGTGTGTCACTGAGCACCTCCTCATCTGTGTGTGTCTCTGAGCACCTCCTCATCTGTGTGTGTCTCTGAGCACCTCCTCATCTGTGTGTGTCTCTGAGCACCTCCTCATCTGTGTGTGTGTCACTGAGCACCTCCTTATCTCTGTGTGTGTGTCTGAGCACCTCATCTCTGTGTGTGTCTCTGAGCACCTCATCTGTGTGTGTGTGTCACTGAGCACCTCCTCATCTGTGTGTGTTTGTGTCTGAGCACCTCATCTGTGTGTGTGTGTGTGTCACTGAGCAGCACCTCATCTGTGTGTGTCACTGAGCACCTCCTCATCTGTGTGTGTCACTGAGCACCTCCTCATCTGTGTGTGTGTTTGTTACTGAGCACCTCCTCATCTGTGTGTGTGTCTGTCACTGAGCACCTCCTCATCTGTGTGTGTGTGTGTCTCTGAGCACCTCCTCATCTGTGTGTGTCACTGAGCACCTCCTCATCTGTGTGTGTGTGTGTGTGTCACTGAGCACCTCCTCATCTGTGTGTGTCACTGAGCACCTCCTCATCTGTGTGTGTCACTGAGCATCTCCTCATCTGTGTGTGTCACTGAGCACCTCATCTGTGTGTGTCACTGAGCACCTCATCTGTGTGTGTGTTTGTTACTGAGCACCTCCTCATCTGTGTGTGTGTCTGTCACTGAGCACCTCCTCATCTGTGTGTGTGTGTATGTCTGTCACTGAGTACCTCATCTGTGTGTGTGTCTGTCACTGAGCACCTCCTCATCTGTTTGTGTGTGTCACTGAGCACCTCCTCATCTGTGTGTGTGTGTGTGTGTCACTGAGCACCTCCTCATCTGTGTGTGTGTGTGTGTGTGTGTGTCACTGAGCACCTCCTCATCTGTGTGTGTGTGTCTGAGCACCTCATCTCTGTGTGTCTCTGAGCACCTCCTCATCTGTGTGTGTGTGTGTGTCACTGAGCACCTCCTCATCTGTGTGTGTGTGTGTGTCTCTGAGCACCACCTCATCTGTGTGTGTGTCTGTCACTGAGCACCTCCTCATCTGTTTGTGTGTGTCACTGAGCACCTCCTCATCTGTGTGTGTGTGTATGTCTGTCACTGAGCACCTCCTCATCTCTGTGTGTGTGTGTGTGTGTATCTCTGAGCACCACCTCATCTGTGTGTGTGTCTCTGAGCACCTCATCTGTGTGTGTGTGTCTCTGAGCACCTCCTCATCTGTGTGTGTGTGTGTGTGTGTGTCTGTATGTTACTGAGCACTTCATGTGTGTGTCTGTCACTGAGCACCTCCTCATCTGTGTGTGTGTGTGTTTCTCTGAGCACCTCCTCATCTGTGTGTGTGTATGTGTGTGTGTCGCTGAGCACCTCCTCATCTGTGTGTGTATGTGTGTCACTGAGCACCTCATCTGTGTGTGTGCGGGTGTCTCTGAGCACCACCTCATCTGTGTGTGTGTGTGTCTCTGAGCACCTCCTCATCTATGTGTGTGTGTGTGTGTGTGTGTGTGTCTCTGAGCACCTCCTCATCTCTGTGTGTGTGTGTGTTTGTGTCACTGAGCACATCCTCATCTGTGTGTGTGTGGGTGTCTGAGCACCTCCTCATCTGTGTGTGTGTGTGTGTCTGAGCACCACCTCATCTGTGTGTGTGTCTGTCACTGAGCACCTCCTCATCTGTGTGTGTGTGTCTGAGCACCTCCTCATCTGTTTGTGTGTGTGTCACTGAGCACCGCCTCATCTGTGTGCGTGAGTGTGTGTCACTGAGCACCTCCTCATCTGTGTGTGTTTGTCTCTCTGAGCACCTCATCATCTGTGTGTGTGTGTGTGTGTGTCTGTCACTGAGCACATCCTCATCTGTGTGTGTGTGTTTGTCTCTCTGAGCACCTCATCATCTGTGTGTGTGTGTCTGTCACTGAGCACCTCCTCATCTGTGTGTGTGTGTTTGTCTCTCTGAGCACCTCATCATCTGTGTGTGTGTGTGTGTGTGTGTCTCTGAGCACCTCCTCATCTGTTTGTGTCTCTGAGCACCACCTCATCTGTGTGTGTCACTGAGCACCACCTCATCTGTGTGTGTCACTGAGCACCTCCTCATCTGTGTGTGTGTGTGTCTGTCACTGAGCACCTCCTCATCTGTTTCTGTGTGTGTTACTGAGCACCTCCTCTGTGTGTGTCACTGAGCACCTCCTCATCTGTGTGTGTGTCACTGAGCACCTCCTCATCTGTGTGTGTGTGTGTGTCACTGAGCACCACCTCATCTGTGTGTGTGTGTGTGTGTGTGTGTGTCTGTCACTGAGCACCACCTCATCTGTGTGTGTGTGTCTCTGAGCACCTCATCTGTGTGTGTGTGTGTGTGTCTGTCACTGAGCACCTCCTCATTTGTGTGTGTGTGTGTCACTGAGCACCTCCTCATCTGTCTGTGTGTGTGTGTGTGTGTGTGTCACTGAGCACCTCCTCATCTGTCTGTGTGTGTGGGGGTCACTGAGCACCACCTCATCTGTGTGTGTGGGGGTCACTGAGCACCTCCTCATCTGTGTGTGTTTGTGTCTCTGAGCTCCTCATCTGTGTGTGTGTCACTGAGCACCTCATCTGTGTGTGTGTGTGTGTCTGTGAGCACCTTCTCATCTGTGTGTCTCTGAGCAACACCTCATCTGTGTGTGTCTGTGAGCACCTCCTCATCTGTGTGTGTGTGTGTGTCTGTCACTGAGCACCTCCTCATCTGTGTGTGTGTCTCTGAGCACCTCATTTGTGTGTGTGTGTGTCTGTCTCTGAGCACCTCCTCATCTGTGTGTGTGTGTGAGTCTGTCACTGAGCACCTCCTCATCTCTCTGTGTGTGTGTCTCTGAGCAACACCTCATCTGTGTGTGTCTGTGAGCACCACCTCATCTGTGTGTGTGTGTGTGTGTCTGTCACTGAGTACCTCCTCATCTGTGTGTGTGTGTGTGAGTCTGTTACTGAGCACCTCCTCATCTGTGTGTGTGTCTCTGAGCACCTCCTCATCTGTGTGTGTGTGTGTCTGTCACTTAGCACCTCCCTATCTGTGTGTGTGTGTCTGAGCACCTCCTCATCTGTTTGTGTGTGTGTGTGTGTGTGTGTGTGTCTGTCACTGAGCACCACCTCATCTGTGTGTGTGTGTCTCTGAGCACCTCCTCATCTGTGTATGTGTGTGTGTGTCTCTGAGCACCACCTCATCTGTGTGTGTGTGTGTCTGTCACTGAGCACCACCTCATCTGTGTGTGTGTATGTCACTGAGCACCTCCTCATCTGTGTGTGTGTGTGTCTGTCACTGAGCAGCTCCTCATCTGTGTGTGTCTGAGCACCTTCTCATATGTGTGTGTCTGTCACTGAGCACCTCCTCGTCTGTGTGTGTCTCTCTGAGCACCACCTCATCTGTGTGTGTGTGTGTGTGTGTGTGTCTGTCACTGAGCACCTCCTCATCTGTGTGTGTGTGTGTCTCTGAGGACCTCCTCATCTGTGTGTGTGTCTCTGAGGACCTCCTCATCTGTGTGTGTGTGTGTCTCTGAGCACCTCCTCATCTGTGTGTGTGTGTGTCTCTGAGCACCACCTCGTGTGTGTGTGTGTATGTGTCTGAGCACATACTCATCTGTGTGTGTGTCTGTCACTGAGCACCTCCTCATCTGTGTGTGTCTCTGAGCACCTCCTCATCTGTGTGTGTGTGTGTCTCTGAGCACCTCCTCAACTGTGTGTGTGTGGGCGTCTCTGAGCACCACCTTATCTGTCTGTGTGTGTGTCACTGAGCACCTCCTCATCTGTGTGTGTGTGTTTGTGTGACTGAGCACCTCCTCATCTGTGTGTGTGGGTGTCTCTGAGCACCACCTCATCTGTGTGGGTGTCTCTGAGCACCTCCTCATCTGTGTGTGCGTGTGTGTGTCTGAGCACCTCCTCATCTGTGTGTGTGTGTGGGTGTCTCTGAGGACCTCCTCATGTGTTTGTGTCTCTATGCACCTTCTCATCTGTGTGTCTCTGAGCACCTCATCTGTGTGTGTGTGTGTCACTGAGCACCTCCTCATCTGTGTGTGTGTGTCACTGAGCACCACCTCATCTGTGTGTCTGTCACTGAGCACCTCATCATCTGTGTGTGTGTGTGTGTCTGTCACTGAGGACCACCTTATCTGTGTGTGTGTCTCTGAGCACCTCCTCATCTGTGTGTGTTTCTGAGCACCACCTCATCTGTGTGTGTGCGTGTCTGTCACTGAGCACCTCCTCATCTGTGTGTGTGTGTCTGTCACTGAGCACCTCCTCATCTGTGTGTGTGTGTGTGTCTCTGAGCACCTACTCATCTGTGTGTGTGTGTGTGTGTGTCTCTGAGCACCTCCTCATCTGTGTGTGTGTCTGTCACTGAGCACCTCCTCATCTGTGTGTGTGTGTGTGTGTGTCTCTGAGCACCTACTCATCTGTGTGTGTGTGTGTGTCTCTGAGCACCTCCTCATCTGTGTGTGTCTGAGCACCTCCTCATCTGTGTGTGTGTGGGGGTGTCTCTGAGGACCTCCTCATGTGTTTGTGTCTCTATGCACCTTCTCATCTGTGTGTCTCTGAGCACCTCATCTGTGTGTGTGTGTGTCACTGAGCACCTCCTCATCTGTGTGTGTGTGTCACTGAGCACCACCTCATCTGTGTGTGTGTGTCTCTGAGCACCTCATCATCTATGTGTGTGTGTGTCTGTCACTGAGCACCTCCTCATCTGTGTGTGTGTGTCTCTGAGCACCACCTCATCTGTGTGTGTGCGTGTCTGTCACTGAGCACCTCCTCATCTGTGTGTGTGTGTGTGTGTCTCTGAGCACCTACTCATCTGTTTGTGTGTCACTGAGCACCTCCTCATCTGTGTGTGTGTGTGTGTGTCACTGAGCACCTCCTCATCTGTGTGTGGGGGTGTCACTGAGCACCTCCTCATCTGTGTGTGGGGGTGTCACTGAGCACCTCCTCATCTGTGTGTGTGTGGGTGTCTCTGAGCACCACCTCATCTGTGTGTGTGTGTCTCTGAGCACCACCTCATCTGTGTGTGTGTCTCTGAGCACCACCTCATCTGTGTGTGTGTGTGTCTGTCACTGAGCACCTCCTCGTGTGTGTGTGTGTCTCTGAGCACCTTCTCATCTGTGTGTGTGTGTGTGTGTGTGTGTGTGTCTCTGAGCACCTCCTCATCTGTGTGTGTGTCTGTCACTGAGCACCTCGTCATCTGTGTGTGTGTGTGTCTCTGAGCACCTCCTCATCTGTGTGTGTGTGTGTCACTGAGCACCACCTTGTGTGTGTGTATGTGTCTGAGCACCTACTCATCTGTGTGTGTGTCGCTGAGCACCACCTCATCTGTGTGTGTGTCTGTCACTGAGCACCTCCTCGTG
>CM060632.1:450000-487500 GCA_030578275.1 Meda fulgida | reverse complement strand
TTTAATGTTAGCATTTTTGTAAAGCACTTTGGGGCAACGTCTGTTGTTTGAAAATGTGCTATATAAATAAAGTTGCTTGCGTGCTTACATATATACACATTTTATTTTTAAGCCTTTTAGGGCACATTTTTCATAATTCAATCCTCATCAAAATCTACTCGAATCTGCATCCTGTTGTGCAAATAACTAAATGTAACCAGTTACTTCAATCAACCACAATTCTACAGACTGTTACCAATGAAATCTTTTTCAACCATCAACTAAAGCCATTTTTACACTGCAAAGGTGGAACAGAAGCTCCACATGGCATTTATGTTTATTTAAGAGTCAAAAATACAAAGGTGTGCACATCCCAAACACCCTAACTGGGCTCAGGTGCAGGAAAGCAAAAAATCAAAAATAGAAATTAATAGATTAATTACACAGGCCTACTGTTTAATGCTGCTCATGTATTTACATTGCATAAGGTAAATAGTTTATAAATATGAAGTGTAGCGAATTAGCTCTATGAAATATTAATAACCAATCATAACTTGTTAATCTTTGATTAACTTGAGGTAGCTACATTAACATTACACTTCATCCTGTGAATCCTCAATATTGGTTATTAATTGATTAATAGAAATGGACATTTCCGTGACATGGGAAATGTCTTTCGTACTACTAAGAGCACGTAGTCAAAATCGATATGATTAGTGACTCTGGATACGAGCTTAAAACACAGACAACTTTACGTGTGATATGAACAAGACTTTATTAACTAGACTAAACATTAAACAACTCTAACATACACATACAGACATGCATACAGTTTACCAAGGGAAAGAGAGCAGAAGCAGAACATAGGAAAGCAATAAGTTATAGCATTGTTTGAAATTCAGCAGATCATCAGCCTTGAGCAAACCATCAGTTTAGTTCTAACATGCCCTTTTTAAAAATGGGTAAGGATACTTAATGTATCAAATAATGAGACTAAGTTTGATACTTGCATGTCCCCATTTGAATTCAACTGTCCTTATGCAATTTGTTGAGGCTCCAGTTGATCTTTGCTGATGTTGTATTGATGAGAGAGAACCAGTGTGAGTCAGAGGATCTTTGGTGAATGGAAAGACGAGGCCGATTAACCTGTAACAGGACACCAGGTTCTGCCAGTGGGTAAGCTTCATTTGTGATGTTAGTTTTGGGGGAAGTTTCGTAGACCTTTGTTGGGAGAGCGTTTGCTGGATTATTCACTAAATATAATGAATAGTTAATGCGTGTCTGATTGGTCCAGACGCCCTAATTCGCTACAGACGTTTATAGGGGTGAGGCTGCAATATCATGACTAAATAATTATAATTATTAGGGGGGGTCATGCCTTCATTGGGGGAATCAAGCTTTCATTAGGGGGGATAATGCTTTCATATGGGGGGGGGGTCAAGCCTTTATTGGGGGAATCAAGCCTTCATTTGGGGGGGATCAAGCCTTTATTAGGGGGGTCAAGCCTTCATTAGGGGGAATCAAGCTTTCATTAGGGTGGATAATGCCTTCATTTGGGGGAATCAAGCCTTTATTAGGGGGGATCAAGCCTTTATTAGGGGGGATCAAGCCTTTATTAGGGGGGATCAAGCCTTCATTTGGGGGGAAACAAGCCTTCATTTGGGGGGAAACAGGCCTTTATTAGGGGAGATCAAGCCTTCATTTGGGGGGTATCATGCCTTCATTTGGGGGGGGGGGGATCATGCCTTTATTAGGGGGGATCAAGCCTTCATTTGGGGGGATCATACCTTCATTTGGGGGATCATGCCTTCATTAGGGAGAATCAAGTTTTCATTAGGGGGGTCAGACCCCCACATAATCCGCACCCTGTATCTAAACCCAAATGCTGGTACTGAACTCACACAGTCTGGTGGCATGAGCGGCTGCGACAGTGTCCATCTACTGCAACATCTTCATCACTGTGGCTCCGCTGCTCCTGCTCTTCATCACTGTGGCTCCGCTGCTCCTGCTCTTCAGCTGGATTCTGCCGGAAGTGCTTTTCTTCGCTGTCGCAGCACTGCTGTCTGTGAGTCTCATAGCTCTTCTCTCCAGGTCTGCTTTCTCCACCATGAACTCCTTTGAAAGCATGTGAAGAAAGAAACAAGTTGTTGATTGAGTTTAAATAGGTGCCATCGGTTGAATATCACTGAAGCGGCGGCACCTTTATCATGTCCATCATGGTGGCCGCATCCATGCCAACCAGAGGGCCATAGTGGCTCAGGTAACACTGCTCTCCGAGGTTTCTCACGGCTATAAGGATGTTCCCCACTTCCTCCACCTGACGAAGAAACCGCAACATCACAGACATTAACCACGCTTTTGTCTTTCCATCACAATGACAGTCCAGTGAACAGAAGAGAGACTGAACCAACCCTGCTTAAGCTGGATAGAAGCATGTCATTTTACTGTATCACTGTATTTTTATTCACTTTTGCCTCACGTTTATATGTGACAGTAGTTAGATTGAAGTGGGAGCGAAACCGACGGGATTCAGACTTGCAATGGCAACATGTAAATCAAGAACAAACTTTAGACCTTAACTAGACACATTTACCATTGCTCAGTAACATTTTTTATAGGCAAAATCCAGTAATTCCCATCAAAATCCACATGATCACGAGTTTCAAGTAAGGAAAAAAATGTTCATTGCACAGATTTCACTCATGTTTAACTTTGAATTGAATTAATTGCGCTGAACAACAGAAAGCGAGAAAGAACGAGACATTGCGTCATCTACGCTGTGGGAACTTCAGTTAAATGAACTGGCCATTTGTCGTGAAATATGCAAATGCATGCAAATACTGACAGACATTCCCACCAATAGCACAGCGCCGGCAGGAGTGCTCACATCTAATAGGTGGAGCTACACCAATGAAGCTTAAGCTCAATTCCTATAAAAATTACATATCTGAACAGAATAAGTGCAGGCTGCACTGAATACAGGGCAGACACAGCACAATAAATATAAGTGAAGCATGTAAACATTCACAGTGTCAATAGCAACAGCGGTAACAACTGGGACAAAAGCAAACATTGCACAAGGTAACATGAGTGAGGTTAATGACTCACCGAAAGCACCTGGGACGCTACAGACGGCACATCCCATTTGTAAAACCTGCCGAAAGTGTTCTGTGAAAACCAGCCAGCTGCAAAACATATATCCTGAATAGACATCCCTCTAGACCAAGCCCAAGAAGAGGCAACAGCCCTCGTCGAGTGAGCTCTGATGTTAAGGGGGCATTTGTTAAGCGACCTTGGGTACCATGAAAGGCGCTATTTAAGTCCAAGTTATTATTATTATTATTCCTGTCCCTGGCTCGCATAAGCCAAAGCGATAGGGTCCACGATCCGGTGAGAAAGCCTCTGTTTTGAAATTGCCCTTCCCTTAGTACAGCCACTGTAGCACACAAGGAACTGGTCCAACTGTCGAAAAGCGCCAGAACGGTCCACATATATCCGCAAAGCTCTGGCTGGGCAAACAGCTCTCTGAGAGTCAGCGTCATGCGAGGCAGACGGCTCGGTACATAAAGCAGGTAGTGAAATGACCTGTAGGTTGTAGAAAGAGACTTAGGAATGTAGCCTCGTTTCGGCCGGAGAATGACACTGCAGTCGCCGGGTCTGAAACAAATACAATCGCTGTCCAGCGAAAAACGTGTAAATACCCAATGTGCTTAGCGGAGGCAAGAAGCAGAGCCGTCTTAAGAGAATGCTCCCTTACAGCGAAAGATGCCAGAGGCTTGAACGCGGTTAGAGACAGAGCCCCCAGGACCAGCGCTTGGTCCCACAGCGGCACAGAAGGTGGCCGCGGGGGGTGCAGCCTCCTGGCTCCCCTAAGAAATCTGACTACGTCGTTGAAACGGGGTGTTCTGCGTCTGAACTGAAGAAGAATACCCATGTTGGATTGTGTTCAGCAGCCAGTGCGAGATGCCTGAAATGTCTCTCCACGCGTCTAGAACATAGCAGCTGAGTCGTTTCTGTCGTTGACAGCGGTGGTGATGTTTGTGGGCTGATGCAGTAGCCCAGCGAGGCTGAACGTGCCGGCGGGGAAACGGCTCATGGGCAACAAATTGGACTGCTCATGGACATCGACGCAGGTGACTGGATGCTGCCGACATCCTGGACACACTGGGAGGATATAGCAGAAACGGGTTGCGGCTCAGGGCTGGTCTGAAGCAGGGGGAGTGGCACAGAATCGACAGAAAGTGGAGCAAATCGCTATTTTTGTGAAAGTGTATGCTTTTTTATTGAACAAACAGACACAAGAACTTTGCTGTTGTCACCCACATGAACAAGGGGGACATGATGCAAAACATGGGGGCGGGCCTCCAGCGAACGCTTTCCTCTTTACGGGACCACTAGGATGACAGCCTAGCAGCAGCGTGGCGGCCCACAATCGCGATGCAACCTCCTTCTATGTCTATGACGCCTCTTCGTGGGTCCGTCCACTGCTTATGGTGAACATCTGGCTCAGGGCGGGGCTCCACGGCGGGCTGTATAATCGCCCTCTGCACAGGGTGAGGCGCGTGATCTGGACGACTGCTGGAATGCGCGTCTAGGCATAAGATGACTCATTGCCTTTGCAGGTTTCTAAGCCTCAGCGAAACGTTCGACGACTGACATGGCGACACCATAGAGACCGGAGGGAGTAATCGGCGGTTTTGGAAGCATTTTGCGGTCGGAAAGTTATCCACAAATGCCAGTGGAGAAACACTATGCAGCTCGTGAACCGGCCAATGGCTTGGGCTGGGTAGTTAGTGGCCGTTAGTCCATTCCCGCACACAGGTCTTTCATGGAGTCCGCGGTGGCGCCGCCGTTGTCCATGGACAGCAGGAGCTTCTCCTGGAATACCTGCAATACCACCATCGCGTGCAGTGCGGATGCCACTTCACCGGCTGACTTTATCAGCAAAGTCTGCGATCAGTCTACAGGATTTGAATGGCTGGCTGAGATCTGCTCTGAGCTAGGTCGAAGAGGGGCACAAATAAGCTGCCACGGTCTCCTCAATGGGGGACATTTGTGGGCTTCTGCACCATCCACGTGGGATAAGAGAGAGTGGGTAAGAGTGTGGACGCGCGCCAATTGGAATGCAGACCACAACTTTACCACGTGGTCGTGGATGTCCAACTACAAATACCAGGAGCCAAGCATGCTCCTTGCAGGTTCCTCCGGAGCATCCCAGCTCAGGGCGAGTTCCTGATCGGCTCTAGTAAGGACCCTCATGTCAAGTCAAGTCATCTTCATTTATATAGCGCTTTTAACAGTGTCATGAACTCCTTTTCGAAGTCTGCAGGGGTCCTGCTCCGGCTCTGCCCAGCCCTCTTCCTGGTCGGCCCCAAATGAGATGAAGTCCGCGATTTCGGCAGGGGAGGCAAAACTCTCATTCGCGAAAAGGACTGGGGAATGGGGTGTAGGCAGAAGACGGTGTGAGGCCAGTGTTACAGTGCTCATGAGGGTTCCTCAGGTCAACGGGGCCGTGCAGATTCTACAGAAATAAGCCATCGGATGCTGTGAAGATAGAATGATCTTCCATTGCGTCTTCGACGATGGCAGCAGCGTGAAGGAGAAGATTCTAATGCAATTGTCGCTCCAGCGCATTTTATACTGCCGCTAGCCTGTCAGTATTTGCATGCATTTGCATATTTTGTGACAATTGGCCAGTTCATTTAACTGCCGTTATCCTATAAAGTTTCAGAAAAGTAGAGACTTATTTTAATGACTACTGTGTTGAGCGGTGCTTCACACATCACTACACCACTGACGATGGACTGAAATCTCGCTGCCAGACCTGTAGAAATAGATTAATGGACTCACGGCTGTATCAGGATAGCAACGCACGTGTTTCACAGAAGAACCTGCTTCATGAACTGATGTGTGGATTGACAGATTTAACTCGCCTTTGCTGCAGGTTTTCATTCTTTAAGTCAGACAGTCATTGAGAGCATTTACACGCACACTCTGAAACCCATTATGATTAATCATATAGAGACTGTGTCTGCCCGAATCAGGAAATACAAAAAACTTCCAAACCCTTCTAAGCTTAAAAATGTAATTGATGTTCAACAAATAAGAAACAGATCTAATACAAATGAACAAATGATAAAGCTTGGGTTGCTGAATATTCGATCCCTTACCTCAAAAGTACTTATTGTTAATGATATGATTACAGACTATAAACTAGATGTGCTGTGTTTGACAGAAACCTGGCTAAAACCAAACAATTACATTACTTTAAATGAGTCAACCCCACAAGATTACTGTTATAAACATGAACCCTATCTAAAAGGCAAAGGGGGAGGTGTTGCTGTAATTTATAGTAATATTTTCAAAATTACAAAGAAGTCTAGTTTCAAATATAATTATTTTGAAGTGTTGGTGCTTAATGTAACTATATATAGTGTAAACGATAAATCACGTTTGAGAATTCTGCTGGCTACTGTATACAGGCCACCAGGGCACCATACAGACTTTATCAAAGAATTTACTGAATTTAGCTGCAGATAAAGTCCTAATTGTTGGTGATTTTAATATACATGTAGATAATTAAAAAGATGCATTGGGATTGACATTTAAAGACATTCTTAACTCAATTGGAGTAAGACAACACGTGTCAGGACCGACTCATTGTCGTAATCATACTCTAGATCTAATATTATCACATGGAATAGATGTTGATGCCGTTGAAATTCTGCAGCAGAGCGATAACATCTCAGATCATTATCTAGTCTCATGTAAATTACATTTAGCCAAGGCTGCAAAGCCGACTCCATGTTATGAATATGTTAGACCTATAACTTCTGCCACTAAAGATTGCTTTATCAATAATCTTCCTAATCAGTTTCATCATCTCAGCATCTCGGATAGCTTAGAAGAACTCAATACTGCGACAGAAACTTTTAACTCTCACTTTTCCAGCACTTTAGATACAGTTGCTCCGTTGCGCTTAAAGAAGATCAAAGACGTGGTACAACTCACACACACACACACTCACACACACACTCACACACACACAAACAGCTGTGTTTTTGTGATTTGTGAGGACATTCCATAGCCGTAATGGTTTTTATACTGTACAAACTGTATATTGTATCCCCTTATATTGCCCCTATCCCTAAACCTACCCATCACAGGAGACATTCTGTATTTTTACATTTTTAATAAAACACTGCTTAGTATGTTTTTAAAGCCATTTGAAATATGAGGACTCAGGAAATGTCCTCATAAATCACGTTCAAGTTGTAATACCAGTGTAATACCCATGTCATTATACACATTTGTGTCCTCACAAATCACAAAAACAAGAGCACACACACACACACACATACACACACACACACACACACACACACACTCAGGCCCTTAAGAGACCAGCCAGAAAAATGGAGCGCAACTGGAAGAAAACTGAACTAGAGGTATTTCGCATTTCATGGAAGGAGAGCTCGATTGCTTACAGAGAGGCTTTAAAAGCTGCTATTTTCAACCCTTTTAGAAGAAAATAAACAAAACCCGAGGTATTTATTTGAAACAGTGGCTAAACTAACGAAAAAGAAAGCTTCAAACCCAGAAGTTTCCAAGCAACACAGCAGTAATGACTTTATGACCTTCCCTTATAAGATTGATAATATCAGGGAGAAAATTATAACTATGCAACAGTCTACTACAGTATCGCATCAGGGAGTGCATTGTAGTCTCCCTAAGGAAAAATTTCATTCATTCATTCATTGCTATAGGAGAGGAAGAATTTTCGAAACTCGTTAAATCATCTAAATCGACAACATGTATGTTAGACCCGATACCGACTAAGCTACTGAAAGAGATGCTTCCAGAGATCATAGATCCTCTTCTCAATATCATTAATTCATCTTTGCCACTAGGATACGTACCAAAAACTTTTAAGCTGGCTACGATCAAACCATTTGTTAAAAAAACGCAACTTGATCGTACAGAATTAGTCAATTACAGGCCGATCTCAAATCTACCTTTTCTGTCAAAGATACTAGAAAAGGCAGTATCCTCACAACTATGTTCCTTTTTAGAAAGAAATGATATCTGCAAGGTTTTTTAAGTCAGGATTTAGACCGTACCATAGTACTGAGACTGCTCTCATTAGAGTTACAAATGATTTACTCTTATCATCCGATCGCGGTTGTATCTCTCTATTGGTGTTACTCGATCTTAGTGCTGCATTTGACACCATTGACCACAACATTCTTAAGGATGACACAGCTTTGATACTGACACAATATTAAGGATTTTCTGTTAGAGCGGTGTCGTGTTAGCCGCCCCTAAGTTAATAACTAATGATCGTTGCAACGGAAGTGAATCAATCAAAACTAACTTTAGCTGGACAATAACTTTATTCTAGAGCTGCTGTAAAGCCAAAACAATCTCTGTTACTGTAATTTCCTATTATCTCTGTAAAGCTGCTTTGAAACAATCAAGGATCTCTATAAGATCTCAGGTCGGTGAGTTTGAGCTAAACTCTGCCGGGTTTGAGGAACCCTGCTCTACAGCCGCCACCCGCGCTCATTTATTTATTATTTATTTTCTCTCGTGCGCCCGCGCCTTTGAGTTCATAAAAGCCCAGGTAAGTAACAATCAGGCAACACAAACGGTGAGTAATGTCTTGTCCTGTTATTGTCACCTGTGTCACATGTCATATGTTTAGTATGGCCTTCTCCAATGGCAATATAGGATTTATTTGTGATAAATGCAAGGAGACAGTCAGGCTGACGAGAAGATTTCAGAGCTAGAGACACGCATCCAAACTTTAATTGAGGATAGTAAGGATAGTACTAGAGCTTTAGATACTATTTTGGATGCGCCTAGCATAATGAACTCTGTACATGATTCGGTTCCGGCTGAAGTAGAGCCCACGCAGCAGGGGAGATGGGTGACCGTGAGAGATCGCTCTAGTCGCGGATTAAAAAACCACTCTTCCGTTCCGATTACCGTAACAAATCGATTTGCCCCACTCAATGAAACACCCACTGAGAATTCTGTTGATTGTGCCCTGGTAATTGGTGATTCGATCACACTGAACGTGAAAAATAGAGACACCAGCCACCATAGTCACATGTTTGCCGGGAGCCAGAGCGCCTGACATCAAAGCAAATTTAAAAGTGCTGGCTAATGCTAATCGTAAATTCTCTAAGATCATTATTCATGTCGGCACTAATGATGTTCGACTCGGAGATCACCAAAATTAATATTAAAGAGGTGTGTAACCTCGCAAGTACGATGTCAGGCACTGTAATTTGCTCTGGCCCCCTTCCTGTTCGCAGGAGTGATGAGATAGTTAACAGATTGGCCTCACTCAATGGTTGGTTGTCTAAGTGGTGTCCATTGAATAATATAGAATTCATAGACAATTGGAAAAGTTTTTGGGGCAAGCCTGACCTGTTGAAAAGAGATAGTGTTCATCCCTCCTGGGATGGTGCTGCTCTTCTCTCTAGTAATATGACACATAGTCTTAGAGCTAAAACATGACAATCTGGAGCTCAGGTCAGGAAGCAGACAGACTGGCTAAACCGACCGTCTGCTAGCGGCCTCGCGTCACCAAGGTCAGATAAATCCCATCACATAGAGCCTCTTTCACCTAGATATCATCATATAGAGACTGTGTCTGTTCCCCGAATTTGGAAATCCAAAAAACGTCAGGTGAAAAATTTAATTGATGTTCAACAAATAAAAAACAGATATAATACAGATGAGCAAATAATAAAGCTTGGGTTGCTGAATATTCGATCCCTTACTTCAAAATTGCTCATAGTTAATGATATGATTTCAGATTATAATCTAGATGTGCTGTGTTTGACAGAAACCTGGCTAAAACCAAACGATTACATTACTTTAAATGAGTCAATCCCACAAGATTACTGTTATAAACATGAACCTCCTCTAAAACGCAAAGGGGGAGGTGTTGCTGTAATTTATAGTAATATTTTCAAAACCACTAAGAAATCTATTTTTAAATATACTTCTTTTGAAGTGTTGGTGCTTAATGTAAAAATATATAGTGTAAACGATAAATCACGTTTGAGATTTCTGCTGGCTACTGTATACAGGCCACCAGGGCACCATAAAGACTTTATCAAAGAATTTGCGGACTTTCTATCAGAATTAGTATTGGCTAACGATAAAGTACTAATTGTTGGTGATTTTAATATACATGTAGATAATGAAAAAGATGCATTGGGATTGGCACTTAAAGACATTGTTAACTCAATTGGAGTTAGACAACTCATGTCAGGACCCACTCATTGTCGTAATCATACTCTAGATCTAATATTATCACATGGAATAGATGTTGATGCCATTGAAATTCTGCAGCAGAGCGATGACATCTCACAAAAATTAATGGAATGCATAGCTGATATAAAAAAATTGGATGACTAGTAATTTCCTACTACTTAACTCTGAAAAAACAGATTCTAATTATTGGACAAAAAACTTCCAAACGTAATAACCTAGAATACTGTGTAACACTTGATGGCTGCTCTATTAAGTCTTCGTCGTCGGTTAGGAACCTGGGTGTGCTCTTTGAAAGCAATCTTTCATTTGAAAGTCACGTGTCTAGTATCTGTAAAACCGCATTTTTCCATCTTAAAAATATATCTAAATCACGACATATGCACTCATTAACAAATGCGGAACAATTAGTTCATGCTTTCAGGACATCAAGACTAGATTATTGTAATGCTCTACTGGGTGGTTGCCCTGCACGCTTAATAAATAAACTACAGCTGGTCCAAAACGCTGCAGCTCGAGTTCTTACTAGAACCAGGAAATATGACCATATTAGCCCGGTTCTGTCAACACTGCATTGGCTGCCTATTAAACATCGTATAAATTTTAAAATATTGTTGATTACTTACAAAGCACTAAATGGTTTAGCTCCGCAGTACTTGAGCGAGCTCTTAACGCATTATAGTCCTTCACGTCTATTGCGATCTCAAAATTCGGGCCAGTTGATAAAACCTAGAATATCAAAATCGACTGCGGGCGGTAGATCCTTTTCCTATTTAGCACCAAAACTTTGGAACAGTCTTCCTACCATTGTCCGGGAAGCAGACACACTCTGTCAGTTCAAAGCTAGACTAAAAACACATCTCTTTGACCTAGCATACACATAATATATTATAGACTTCTATAATTCAATGTTAGGCAGCATAGATTAGGTCAGCCGGAACTGGGAACACTTCCCTTAAATCCTGATGTACTTGTTACATCATAAGAAGAATGGCATCTACGCTAATTTTAGTGTCTTTGTTTATCCCGAGGTTTTCCCGCAGCCTACCGGATCCAGGCCGTATCCAGATCAGACTAGGAGCTTTGCCTGGACCCGATGACAACGCAGTGCTGAAGTACCAACTAGCCTCTCCCTATGGAGGATCCCTTTCCCACTCTACAGATAAAACGTTGTGATTCCGGTTTGCGTACCCACTCCGAAGTGATAAAATAAAACAAAATTCTGTATCAAATTACAGTTACTGTAAATCCGGCCTCTAGTTCATAAACGCCAGAGAACTGGCCCCCGACTGAGCCTGGGTTCTCCCAAGGTTTTTTTTTCTCTCCATTAAGTCACCTGATGGAGTTTTAGGACACCAGTAGGTCAGCTGATGGAGTTTTAGGACACCAGTGGGTCACTTGATGGAGTTTTAGGACACCAGTAGGTCACTTGATGGAGTTTTAGGACACCAGTAGGTCACCTGATGGAGTTTTAGGACACCAGTAGGTCACCTGATGGAGTTTTAGGACACCAGTAGGTCACCTGATGGAGTTTTAGGACACCAGTGGGTCACCTGATGGAGTTTTAGGACACCAGTGGGTCACCTGATGGAGTTTTAGGACACCAGTGGGTCACCTGATGGAGTTTTAGGACACCAGTGGGTCACCTGATGGAGTTTTAGGACACCAGTGGGTCACCTGATGGAGTTTTAGGACACCAGTGGGTCACCTGATGGAGTTTTAGGACACCAGTAGGTCACTTGATGGAGTTTTTCGGTTCCTTGCCACTGTTGCCTTTGGCTTGCTCAGTTGGGGATATTCAAACTAATTAACTAAGCATTAATACCATTGATCAGCCCTACCAAACGTGGATGTTTTTTCCACTAAGAAACAAACATTGTTATGTTATTTAATTGATACTGTGAAGCTGCTTTGATGCAATTTATATTGTGAAAAGCGCTATATAAATGCACTTGACTTGACTTGACACGTTCTCATGAGGTCTCAGTGTTTGTACTGTGAGGGCTCAGACCTGGTCTCTGGACTGGGACATGTGCATGCGAAGCGTCATCTCCAGCTGCTTGTTCTTCTCGCTGGTCTGATGCAGCTGTGTCTGTCGCTCGGACAACTCCTGGTTAGTCGTCTGCCTCAAGCACAAAAACACGTAAGTACGTCACGTGTGTGTAATGAGCCCGTACCACTGCTTTCACTGACGTGAATGTACCAGTTTATAGGTGTTGTGCTGGTGTTTGAGTGCGTCCAGCTGGTCCTGGCTCGTCTTCATCTCGTCCATCAGGCTGTTTAACTGCTGGAGAAGATCCTGTCGGCTGATGCTCAGAGTCTCGTAGCGTCTGATGATCGCCGTCACCAGCTCCGTCCGGTACCCTAGAGAGTCTGCACAGCGAGCCATAACTATATCAGAGTCCACACCGAATGATATCATTCTGTTTATTATAGTCACTGCAGTTCATTCTGTCTCTTTAAATGCTTGAGCTCTTTAAAGCACAATGGATTCTGATTGGCTGTCAATGTTTTTATCATTCATGACCTGGAAAAGAAATTTGGGTAACACTTTATTTTACAGTGTCCTTGTTACATATGTTACATGTACTTACCGTAGTAACAGTAAATTATGCATAATTACATACAACTAACCCTCAACCAAACCCTAACCCTATAGTTAGTACTTGTAGTTGCTTAATATTACTCAGTACTTAAATATATAATTACACCGTAACAATGACACCTTAAAATAAAGTGTAATCTAAATTTGTTTTGAAAAAGATTACAGTGACATAGTTTCTTTGTCGTTATAGTTGTGGTGTAGCTATACTTTTATATTTAGAATGATTTTTAGAACTATATCTTTATTGTTATAGTTGTCGTTCCTGGTGTGAACAGGCCTATAGACTAAATAAAAGACTGTTTTCTGTCCAAATATTCTTACTGTCTGGAAGTAAATCAAGTGTCTTCATCAGAAAGTCCTCGAATATCTTATATTTGTTCACTCGCTCTTTTAAATACAGTCGTCTGTTGAATATAGAAAACATGATTAATGCACATCTCAACTTTAACAGTCATAATATTTCAGATTTTTGTGTGTCTGATCCCTGTACTCGTCTGTACCATCTAGACTGTCTTTATTAGTTACCTTGCCTGTAAGTCTTGGAGATGTGAGGACAGTTCAGCTTTCTCCTTTTCCTTCAACTCATTCTGCTGTCTCTCCATCTGGAATTTCTTCAGCGCACGGCGACGTTTCAGATTGTTCTCCTCCACAAATTTCTCAAATTCTGCTGCCCTTTGTTTTGTCTGTGTGAGGAGATATGATCTCAAGCAAACATGATCGAACAACAGTTTCATCCACTAATGTACCGTAACCCCAAACATACAGCTGGAGGGTATATCTCATAACTATATTAGCGTCCACACTGGATGATATCGTTCTTTTTATTATAAGCGCTGCAGTTTGTTGTCTGTCACTTTAAATGCTCAAGCTCTTTAAAGAATTATTATTCTGATTGACTGTTTTTATACATCAGGAGAAAATTTTATCTGAAAGATATACAATCGATATTGCTTCTCTGTGCAGTTGCAGTTATAGTTGAGGTGTGGACTCTGCTATTCTTTTACATTTAGAAAGATTTTTAAAACTATCTTTATTGTTTTAGTTACCATCCTTGATGTGAACGGGCCTACAGATTGTGTTGTACAGTACACACTTGACTGTGAATTAATGCATGTAAGAGTTTCTCAGCAGGAGGAGTAGCTCATACAGTGCAAAACTCTATTGTCCCACACATGTAAGAGGAGAACCCTGATCTTGGCTCACCTCTGTCTGTCTCTGCTGTAGCTGAGCTCTTCTCTCCCTCAGGATCTTCATGCAGTCGTGAACCTGCTGTCGTTTGTCCATCAGCTGCGTGTTCATCTCATCCACCTCCACACGCTTCTTCAGGACTAGTGTGGACTGCAGTGTGTTCACGCCCGTTTCCAGGAGCCTGCTTGAGCCCTGCAGCACATCACCATCACATCATCATCACATCACCATCACATCACCATCACATCATCATCATCACCATCACATCATCATCACATCACCATCACATCATCATCATCATCATCACATCACCATCACATCCTCATCACATCATCATCACATCATCATCACCATCACATCACAGCTCATCACATCACCATCAGCTCATCATCACATCACCATCACCTCATCATATCATCATCACATCACCATCACATCATCATCACCATCACATCACAGCTCATCACATCACCATCACCTCATCATCACATCACCATCTCCTCATCATCACCTCATCATCACATCACCATCACATCATCACCATCATCATCACATCACCATCACCTCATCATATCATCATCACATCACCATCACATCATCATCACCATCACATCACAGCTCATCACATCACATCACCATCACATCATCATCACATCACCATCACCTCATCATCACATCACCATCACCTCATCATCACATCACCATCACATCACCATCACATCACCATCACATCATTACATCATCCTGTGTTGTGCCTGAACGCGTTCATTGAACGATAGTTCATGAACTCATTCATATTTTGGGCGAACGTGAACTGAACTGTATTACTGCCCGATGAACGTTACTGTGAACTCGTTCATTGTGGTGTCTGTGAACAGCAGCACTTTCAATTTAACTTTGTTTAATAGGGTGCCAGATTTCTATAGAGCCTTCCAGACAAAAAAACGGCTAAAACACACCGTAAACAGGCCTTAATATGTAGCGGAACAATCTGGAAACACCAGCCACCAGTGTCGCAACCTTTTTTACACTCTATTGTCGCAACGGTGCATGCGTAATTAAAACAAAAAGCATCAAGGACACGTCGGATTCATATTTAAACAAGTTTTATGACAAGGTCGGTGAGGATGGGAAAAATCTTACATTTCTGTGCAAACTTTGCCCGCCAGTAAAATAATTGCCTTCCGTGGTTCTATATGGGCTGTGGTGGCAATCATTTTGAAAAATAATAGCTTGCAGCAACATATGGAAAAAAAGAACTATGAACTAGTTTAAAATTGTAAAGTATGAACTATGAACTGAACTAGGCCTAGTTCATTTTAAAATTTGTGAACTGAACTCTGAACCAGTTCATGTAGAAAGTGAACTTTCCCAACACTGACATCATCATCACCTTCACATCACATCACAGCTCATCACATCACCAGCAAATCACATCACCATCACATCAGCATCACATCACCATCACAGCTCATCACCATCACCAGCAAATCACATCACAGCTCATCACATAACCATCACATCACCATCACATCACAGCTCATCACATCACCAGCAAATCACATCAACAGCAAATCACATCAGCATCACATCAGCATCACATCACCATCACCAGCAAATCACATCACAGCTCATCACATAACCATCACATCACCATCACCAGCAAATCACATCACAGCTCATCACATCCATCATCATCACATTACCATCAAATCACATCACAGCTCATCACCATCACATCACCAGCAAATCACTTTATCATCATCACATTACCATCACATCACAGCTCATCACCATCACATCACCAGCAAATCACATCACCATCTCATCACAGCTCATTACATCACATCACAATTACATCACTAGCAAATCACATCACCAGCTCATCACCATCACATCACCATCGCATCACCAGCTCATCACCATCCCATCACACCACATCACCAGCAAATCACATTACCATCACACCACATCATCACCAGCAAATCACATCACCATCACACCACATCTCCATCACCAGCAAATCACCATCACCAGCTCATCACCATCACCATCACATCACCAGCAAATCACATCACAGCTCATCACATCGCCATCACCAGCAAATCACATCACCACCATCAAAGCTCATCACATCACATCACCAGCAAATCACATCATCAGCTCATCACCATCACATCACCATAACATCACCAGAAAATCACATCACCATCACATCACCAGCAAATCACATCAGCTCATCACCATCACATCACCAGAAAATCACATCATCATATCACCATCACAGCTCATCACATCACCATCACAGCTCATCACATCGCCATCACCAGCAAATCACACCACTATCAAAGCTCATCACATCACCAGCAAATCACATCATCAGCTCATCACCATCACATTACCATCACATCACCAGAAAATCACATCGCCAGCTCATCATCATCACAGCTCATCACATCACCATCACATCACCAGAAAATCACATCATCATATCACCATCACATCACATCAGCATCACAGCTCATCACATCACCATCACATCACAGCTCATCACATCACCATCACAGCTCATCACATCACTAGAAAATCACATCACCATCACATCACCATCACAGCTCATCACATCATCATCACATCACAGCTCATCACATCATCATCACATCACAGCTCATCACATCATCACATCACCATCAAATCACATCACCATCTCATCACCACACAGCTCATCACCATCACATCACCAGAAAATCACATCATCATATCACCATCACAGCTCATCACATCACCATCACCAGCAAATCACATCGGCATCAAAGCTCATCACATCACCAGCAAATCACATCATCAGCTCATTAGCTCATCACCATCACATCACCATCATATCACCAGAAAATCACATCACCATCAAATTGCCAGCAAATCACATCATCAGCTCATCACCATCACATCACCATCACATCACCAGAAAATCACATCACCATTAAATCAGATCACCAGCTCATCACCATCACATCACCAGAAAATCACATCATCATATCACCATCACATCACATCACCATCACAGCTCATCACATCACCATCACATCACAGCTCATCACATCACCATCACAGCTCATCACATCACTAGAAAATCACATCACCAGCTCATCACCATCACAGCTCATCACATCACCATCACATCACAGCTCATCACATCGCCATCACCAGCAAATCACATCATGTCACCATCACCATCATAGCTCATCACATCACCATCACATCACAGCTCATCACATCGCCATCACCAGCAAATCACATCACCATCACATCACCATCACATCACCAGCAAATCACATCACCAGCAAATCACATCATCAGCTCATCACCATCACATCACCATCAAATCACATCACCATCACAGCTCATCACCATCACATCACCAGAAAATCACATCATCATATCACCATCACATCACCATCACAGCTCATCACATCACCATCACCAGCAAATCACATCACCATCAAAGCTCATCACATCACCAGCAAATCACATCATCAGCTCATCTGCTCATCACCATCATATCACCAGCAAATCACATCATCAGCTCATCACCATCACATCACCATCACATCACCAGAAAATCACATCACCATTAAATCACATCACCAGCTCATCACCATCACATCACCAGAAAATCACATCATCATATCACCATCACATCACCATCACAGCTCATCACATCACCATCACAGCTCATCACATCACCATCACATCACAGCTCATCACATCACATCACCATCACATGTCTGTAGCGAAAGCCTATAGCGTATTCATTTCAGACACTACACTTTAAATGAAATATTACTGGAGTATGTTTTACAAGGAAATGTATTTCAGTATTTTTATTTAAAAATGTCCTGTTTCAATCTGTGGTCTATTTAAAGAGATGGTTCACCCAAATATGAAAATTAGCCCATGATTTATTCACCCTCTTCTTTCAGACGAATACAATCAATTTATATAAAAAAAATGTCCTGTCTCCCCCAAGCTTTATAATGGCAGTGAATGGCCGTTTCTGTTTTATAAAAGTCCATAAAAGTGCATCCATCCATAATAAAAGTGCATATATCATCTGGATAGATGTACTTTTATGATGGATAGATGCATTTTATGACATATATATATATATATATATATATATATATATATATTGTTTAATATTACTATGTAATATTACTGTATTTTAATGTTTAATGTGTTATTGTTACAGTGTAATCATACAGTTTAGGCACTGTGTAAGCCAATGTGTTACTTGACGTTTCTTAATAATTATTTGTGAAACTAGCTTTTTCGGAGTGAAAATTATTTATCTGTGTGTGTGTGTGTGTGTGTGTGTGTGTGTGTGTGTGTGTGTGTGTGTGTGTGTGTGTGTGTGTGTGTGTGTGAGTGTGTGTGTGCGTGTGTGTGTGCAGTGGCGTCATGCTCATTCAAAGTGTGGGGGCACGTGCCCCCTAAGATTTTTTCTCCCTGATAATTTTTTTGTCACAACTTTATTCCTATTATGCTCCATAATAACCAGAGCCTATAACGACTCAAATGTATTCTTCTGGATGTGTAATAAATCGGTCAGCATCAGCCCGCCCCTTTTTCCTAATATGGTGTCTATGTATATCAAATCTAGAGTATATCTAGAGAATATATGTGTATATCAAATCAAAAACACGTGTAGCGCTCTAGTATCTTTGCTGTGTATGTTCAAGCAACTCACTCGTCTCGCACGTTGAGCTGGCAATGTTTTACTGATGGTCTTGAAGTGGTAAGTGGGCAAAGCAACAAATCGGCATTGAATTAGTTATCGGATGATATTAAAAGGTAGTGGGATTATTTGTGGTTGACCTGGAAATTTTTACTTGATCAAAAAGTTATGGATTTGATATTAGCTGCGAATTCAGAGCATTAACTTAAGTTGTGTCAGTGTAACGTTATCGATAGCTAGCCTAGTCTAACCGTAAACTAGTTGGCTAACGTTACTCCCTACCATTCAAAGCCAATAAGCCATAGTAACGTTATCTGATCGGTTTTGAAACATCTGTTCTGTTTTGTCTTGTCAAAGTCTCCAGCTCGTTCAATTGTTTTCAGTTTCATAGAAACGAGGGTGTTAAATTTGTTGTAGGCTAACTGCAAAATCAATACCAATTTAAAATCATAACATAAAAACTGCAATGGTACTGTTTTTAAAATCATGTGTATTAGGACTAAGTGTACAGTAAGTGTGTGTGTAAACATGCTTTAATGAAGTAGACTTCAAAAGCTTTTGAATTTGAGCTTACAGTTCTTTCATCAACCTGTCTTTTACATAAACTTACAAAATAGATACTTTAACTTAGTCCTCAGATAGAGGAGGGCTGCTGCTAGCTCCGTTAAGGTATTTCTGTCCCTCCCAAACTGCATTGAAATGGTATGTTTAGCAGCCAGACTTTAACATTTTCAGGGGGAGAAACTCCTAACCCCTCCTAACATGATCCATATCACCCAATTGCAACATCTCAGATTGTGCCCCCCCCCAGAATTTTGGCTTGCATGACGCCCGTGTGTGTGTGTGTGTGTGTGTGTGTGTGTGTGTGTGTGTGTGTGTGTGTGTGTGTGTGTGTAGTGTTGGTCTCATACACACCTGTGTAATTACAGGAATGTGCTTTATATGCTCATCCTTCTGCTCTCTGTCATGAAAAAAACAACAAAGACCATTAACAGAGAAATCACCGCAGTAAAGTGGCTTTATAACTTGGTTAAAGCAGTAAAACTCAATAAAGTATGCATCTGTACCTGTGCTCCTCTAACTGCGTTACAAACACGTTTTTCTTTCTGTTTTCTACTTTCAGCTTTAGATCTGCGTTAGTTGTCAGAGCAGGTAAAGTTAGAGACGAGGAATCCATGAGTGCTTTAGCAGAACCCTACCGAGAGCAATACAGTAACACAGAGTGACTGTAAGCGTGTTAGATGCGCGTATAGCGAAGTTTCTTTAATCGCTTTGTTCCGATGAACTCGCTTTTGGTGTTACTCGGAAACACAAGAGTCTGAGCTCGCGGGGACGCGCCGCTGTTGTCATGGTAACTGAGCGGAAGTGTGGTCGTCAGAACCTGCGCGTCCACAGTGTGGCACTGTCGAGTCATCAACAGCTACACAAATCATAAATCATATCCAAGTTGTTTTATTCGCTTCACAGAAAATAAAACACTCCTCGCTATAAAGGACATTCAAATTCAAAGTTGTGGCTTTTATTTCACGATTGAAGCTTTAAGATAACCAGAATTCAGCAGAAGTGATATAATATATATAATACCTCAACAATACCTCTAAACCTCAATACCTCTATAATACCTCAACATTGAACAGTAGAATATGTGCTTATGGTTATATTTACTACGTTAAACATACAGGAGCTCAGTACACTTTGATGACTGAGATATTTCAGTCCTCTGGTGTTCGCTCACAGAGCTCAAAGGTCAGACTGAGGTCAGTGCTGGTGTTGTTGCTGGAATATTCCTCTTCTGAGGACAGAAGCTCGTGTTATCAGTGATGGCCGCTCCTCTAGCTTCTTTACTGCTGTGTTTGTGTCTTTAGTTGCTCTGAGCTTCTTCTGAACTCATAAAACTGTGTGTGTGTGTGTGTGTGTGTGTGTGTGTGTG
Source organism: Meda fulgida (assembly GCA_030578275.1). Taxonomy (NCBI): domain Eukaryota; kingdom Metazoa; phylum Chordata; class Actinopteri; order Cypriniformes; family Leuciscidae; genus Meda; species Meda fulgida. The sequence goes on along the minus strand of CM060632.1, from coordinate 466,776 downwards.
TGTGTGTGTGTGTGTGTGTGTGTGTGTGTGTGTGTGTGTGTGTGTGTGTGTGAGTGTGCTGGGGCGCCACTAAGGGGGGAAAAGTTAGGACGATTCTAAGGGCCCACACACTTTTAGGGGCCCCCGAGATCGATTTTATTAATTGAACGGGTGCAGTAGTAGGGGCCTTACCTCATATTTTTTCATGGGGCCCAAAATCCCTGGCCGCACCCCTGTGAGTGTGTGTGTGTCAATAATCGTCAAGCACAGGTGACTTCGTGTAGTGGGAGGGGGCCCCCAAATCTAATTATGCTTAGGGCCCCCAAAAGGCTCGGACCGGCTCTGAGCACAGTGTAGAATTTGCCAAAAAAAAAAATTGCATAAAGCCGGTTCTGCGCACAACCTACACCGGCATATGCGAACTGTGCACCCAACTGTGAAGCTAGCGGAGCTTCGAGAAACTAGCGGTCTCGCCGATGATGGTGGAGCAACTGGAGCCACACATCACGTGGAGATGGATCCACTCAGTCAAGTAGGCCGCGACCCACAGCAACGCAGTCTTCTATAATGGACCTTGTGCAAAAATCAATGTCTGTAGCAAAACAAGGCCAAATTGATATTGCATTGGCTAAAATGTTTGCCACTGATTTCCAGCCATTTTCGATCGTGGAGGACAGAGGTTTTAGACATTATAGCAGTAGTCTAAATCCAATGTACACAATTCCAAGCAGGAAAGTAATTTCAAAATCACTTTTTTTCATAACAAATCAATGCATCTTTAAAGAAATTGTGAGACATTGCGAGTATGATTTCATTTAACAATTGAATTACAGTTGTTTTCACGCCTATCATAGACATTTTTTAAAGAGCCGTTTGTGAGCCAAAAGAGCCGGCTCTTTTCAGTGAGCTGAGTCAAAAGAGCCGACTCACGAAAAAGAGCCGGACTGCCCATCACTAGTGTGAGAGTGTGTGTGTGTGCGCGTGCGTGACTGCCTTTATGCGCGCGTTTGTGTGTAAAGCTGAACTGAGGATCGTGTCCATAAAAGGCATCAGAGCAGCAGATCTGAACATCACACATGATGAGGAGTCACACATCTGAAAACACTGCATGATTTTAAACACAGTCCAGTTCTTTACCATTTCCTCATTATATGATTTGCATGTGCATAAGCAGAAAACCTGTTTGCCTAAATATGTAACAAACAAACAAGCTGACATTAACACTACTGTCGTCATCATCTGACACGCGCGACGAGACATCAGAGAATATCCTGAATCTGATAGGCCTACACACACTCAACTGGAATAGTTAATTTGGAATGATGACAGATCCAGTTATTATGTAGTGTTTCCTTCGCTTTCTCTTTCTGAGGAATCTAAACAAAAGACCTGATGTGATCTGAGCATGCTTAACACGTCCCTCAGTATTTCCACTGTAAGATCTGCTATTATCACATTATCTGAGCTGGTGGAGTGCACAGACAAATAAGGTATACTCCAGTCCTCACGTGTCAAGACGATCTAAAATTAACCCAGTGAACGAACAGCTGAGCGCTGAACACACACACACATACACGCGCGCGCCTTTGTCTGTCCACGCGCGCTGTGTGACAACAACACGACACGATGACACGATTCACTTATGCCGAATATATCTCCTTATTTCGAACAAATTACACAAAACGAAACTCAACGCCGCAGAAAACCTCATCATCTGAGAGAGACATCGAGCCGACAGAGTGAGTCCCCGCGCTCCTGTGCGTGTGTGTGTGTGTGTGCGTGTGTTTACATGGCAGTTTATTCATCAACAGAACAAGCTCAAATGTTTCAGTTAATACGGTTTATATGGTATCAGAATATGACAGGTGTGTGACAGGTTTGTTCCTGCATGACCTTCAGCTGTCACTTTAAATCTGATGTTTTGTGACAGCTCAAATCATCTCACCGTGTTCTGAGTTGATCTTCTGGAGACCGGGGCTGGTTGTCACACTCAGTCCAGTCAGTGTTTCTTAGTATGTGTTGAGTTTTAAATGTCTCTTTAGACACATTCACGTCGAGACCGCTATAGCGAGTCATCTGTGCATGGGGTAAGTTGTCACAATCGAACCTGCTATTAAAATCCACATCACGGGCTTTCTGGCCACATGTGAACAGTAAAACGACTAGGAAATACAATTAATGAAACATGCAAAGAGAAAAGATACATAAACATATTTTCCTATCAGAAATATAAAATCCCAAATAAAACACAGGTGACTAAATTACACAGATCTAGATTTCCATTCAAATATGCCTTAATTGTATAGTCTTAATGGATGTCTATGTTAGTTTACTTTATTTTGTAGATATTACAAAAATAGGATTATACTGTAAATTTAGTCTGGAGGACAGAAATAAAATATTTCAGTTTAAGAGATTTCTAAAAAAAAAAAAAAAAAAAACACTGCTGGAGAAAACTAGCATTTATTAGACTGAGCCCCTGTGACGACTAGCCCCGGCCTCTGAGCCCCTGTGACGACTAGCCCCGGCCTCCTCTGAGCCCATGTGACGACTATCCCCGGCCTCTGAGCCCCTGTGACGACTAGTCCCGGCCTCCTCTGAGACCCTGTGACAACTAGCCCCGGCCTCTAAACCCCTGTGATGACTAGCCCCGGCCTCCTCTGAGCGCCTGTGACGACTAGCCCCGGCCTCCTCTGAGCCCCTGTGACGACTAGCCCCAGCCTCTGAGCCCCTGTGACGACTAGTCCCGGCCTCTGTGCCCCTGTGACAACTAGCCCCAGCCTCCTCTGAGCCCCTGTGACGAGTAGCCCCAGCCTCTGAGCCCCTGTGACGACTAGCCCCGGCCTCTGAGCCCCTGTGACGACTAGCCCCAGCCTCTGAGCCCCTGTGACGACTAGCCCCGGCCTCTGAGCCCCTGTGATGACTAGCCCCGGCCTCTGAGCCCCTGAGACGACTAGCCCCGGCCTCTGAGCCCCTGAGACGACTAGCCCCAGCCTCTGAGCCCCTGTGACGACTAGCCCCGGCCTCTGAGCCCCTGAGACGACTAGCCCCGGCCTCTGAGCCCCTGAGACGACTAGCCCCGGCCTCTGAGCCCCTGAGACGACTAGCCCCGGTCTCTGAGCCCCTGTGATGACTAGCCCCGGCCTCCTCTGAGCCCCTGTGACGAGTAGCCCCAGCCTCTGAGCCCCTGTGACGACTAGCCCCGGCCTCTGAGCCCCTGTGACGACTAGCCCCAGCCTCTGAGCCCCTGTGACGACTAGCCCCGGCCTCTGAGCCCCTGTGATGACTAGCCCCGGCCTCTGAGCCCCTGAGACGACTAGCCCCGGCCTCTGAGCCCCTGAGACGACTAGCCCCAGCCTCTGAGCCCCTGTGACGACTAGCCCCGGCCTCTGAGCCCCTGAGACGACTAGCCCCGGCCTCTGAGCCCCTGAGACGACTAGCCCCAGCCTCTGAGCCCCTGTGACGACTAGCCCCGGTCTCTGAGCCCCTGTGATGACTAGCCCCAGCCTCCTCTGAGCCCCTGTGACGAGTAGCCCCAGCCTCTGAGCCCCTGTGACGACTAGCCCCGGCCTCTGAGCCCCTGTGACGACTAGCCCCAGCCTCTGAGCCCCTGTGACGACTAGCCCCGGCCTCTGAGCCCCTGTGATGACTAGCCCCGGCCTCTGAGCCCCTGAGACGACTAGCCCCGGCCTCCTCTGAGCCCCTGAGACGACTAGCCCCAGCCTCTGAGCCCCTGTGACGACTAGCCCCGGCCTCTGAGCCCCTGAGACGACTAGCCCCGGCCTCTGAGCCCCTGAGACGACTAGCCCCAGCCTCTGAGCCCCTGTGACGACTAGCCCCGGTCTCTGAGCCCCTGTGATGACTAGCCCCGGCCTCCTCTGAGCCCCTGTGACGACTAGCCCCGGCCTCTGAGCCCCTGAGACGATTAGCCCCGGTCAGTGATGATATATTGCTCCCTCAGGCTGATCTGTGCGGTGCGGAAAGGAGATGTGCAGCGAGTGAGGGAACTAGCATCGGTGTGTGATGCTGACGACTGGACGGCACTGCATGAAGCCGCTCACTGCGGGCAGACACTCTGTGTTCAAGCACTGCTGAAAGGTAAATCACTGTCTCACACACATTTGAATTCTAAATTACTGTTTCTCACACACTTGAAGTGCCACAGGCTTCCTTTCTGAGGAATTTCCAGAAAACAAACCCATGCACTTGTTGAACAGGTTGAGCCGCTCTAGTGTTGTGTTTTACTGTGCTAGTCATTGGTCATCTACAGCAGTCCTGATGCGTGTGCTGATTAATGATGTGTGTGTGTGTGTGCAGCTCGAAGCGTGTGTGTGGACAAGCGCACGCTACAGGAACAGACGGCTCTGATGATTGCGGTTCGCGGACGACACCTGGACTGTGTGAGGATTCTTTTGGAAGCAGGAGCCGACCCTGATATCAGCAACAAGAACAAAGAGACGCCGCTTTATAAAGGTGCCTTAATTTGGGTCATTCAGGTCATTAAAGGTCATACAGGTCGTTTGGGTCATTCAGGTCATTAAAGGTCATACAGGTCGATCGGGTCATTCAGGTCGTTCGGGTCATTAAGGTCATTAAAGGTCATACAGGTCGATCGGGTCATTCAGGTCGTTCAGGTCATTCAGGGGTTGTTCAGGTCATTCAGCTCATACAGGTCGTTCGGGTCATTCAGGTCATTAAAGGTCATACAGGTCGTTTGGGTCATTCAGATCATTAAAGGTCATACAGGTCATTAAGCCATTCAGTCGTTCGGGTCGTTCAGGTCCATCAGGTCATTTTATCAGTGTGTCTACATTCCTGTGGGATTCATTTCCCACAGGAAATCGCTTTCTTTCCTATCTTCCTTTATTTGCTTCCTTTCCTCACTTCCTTTCCTCACTTCACTTCCTTTCCTCATTTCCTTTACTCGCTTCCTTTCTTCACTTCCTTTACTCTCTTCCTTTCCTCACTTCCTTTACTCGCTTCCTTTCCTCTCTTCCTTTCCTCACTTCCTTTACTCACTTCCTTTCTTCACTTCCTTTACTCGCTTCCTTTCTTCACTTCATTTCCTTTACTCTCTTCCTTTCCTCACTTCCTTTACTCTCTTCCTTTCCTCACTTCCTTTACTCACTTCCTTTCTTCACTTCCTTTACTCTCTTCCTTTCCTCACTTCCTTTCCTCACTTCATATCCTTTCCTCACTTCCTTTACTCTCTTCCTTTCCTCTCTTCCTTTCCTCACTTCCTTTACTCGCTTCCTTTCTTCACTTCCTTTACTCTCCTCCTTTCATCACTTCCTTTCCTCGCTTCATTTCCTTTCCTCACTTCCTTTCTTCACTTCCTTTCCTCACTTGCTTTCCTCACTTCCTTTCCTCACTTCCTTTCTTCACTTCCTTTCCTCACTTCATTTCCTTTCCTCGCTTCCTTTACTCGCTTCCTTTCCTCGCTTCCTTTCCTCGCTTCCTTTCCTCGCTTCCTTTCCTCACTTCCTTTCCTCACTTCATTTCCTTTCCTCACTTTCTTTACTCGCTTCCTTTACTCGCTTCCTTTCCTCGCTTCCTTTCCTCGCTTCCTTTCCTCACTTCCTTTCCTCACTTCATTTCCTTTCCTCACTTTCTTTACTCGCTTCCTTTCCTCTCATCCTTTCCTCTCTTTCTTTCCTTGCTTATTTTCCTCGCTTTCGTTCCTCTCATCCTTTCCTTGCTTCCTTTTCTCTTTTCCTTTCCTCTCATCCTTTCCTCTCATCCTTTCTGCGCTTCTTTTCCTTTCATCCTTTCTTCTGTTCCTTCCCTCTCTTTCTTTCCTTGCTTCCTCGTCTCTCTTCCTTTTTTCTCTTCCTTTAGTTTTCTTTTCTTGTTTACGTTCCTCGATGTGTGTGTGTGTGTGTTTCTCATGTGCAGCGTGTGAGCAGGAGTGTGTCGGTATGGTGTAAATGTGTGTGTGTGTCTCTCACATTTATGGTGTAAATGTGTGTGTGTGTGTGTGTCTCTCTTCATGTGCAGCGTGTGAGCAGGAGTGTGTCGGTATGGTGCAGCTGCTGCTAGTGTGTGGAGCGTCAGTGAATCAGCGCTGTCGGCGAGGTTGGACGGCACTGCATGAAGCCGCGAGGCGGAACAACATCGCGCTCTGCCAGACGCTCCTGCAGGCCAGAGCCGCCGTCGACGCCCGCAACGCTGATGATGTCACACCCGCCATTGAAGCCGCGCGACACGGACGGACAGAAGCGCTTGCGTACCTGATCCGGAACGGTACTGAACCTCATGCTTTTGGATCCTCTCAAAAAATCCAATGACTTTAAAATCATATGTTAATGAGAATAGTAGTTTAAGCAATAGGTTTGACTTTGGTGTCATGTGACTGTTCTTAAAAACTTTAGAAGCACAAATTCCATGTTTTCTGTAGCAAGACCTATTCGAAATATTATGTTTTTTCTAACATAAAATTAACTTATGTTTAAAATAAAGCTAGTTTTTTTTTTTTGGTTTTCTTTATACACAACAAAACATACCAAAACAAACAATAAAATAAAATAAAACTTTACACTTTAATGCACAACAGTTTAGGCAAGTCACAATTCGAGCATGTATACAAACACAATATAAATGAACAGCTCATATAATATTAATTTGACAAAGAAGTTTAAGATTATTGTTGAGTATTTTGTACGCCCGTCATATAAGGAAAATGTAGTTTATTACAAACACTTACTAAATCACACAATACTGTGTAAAAGTGTAATTTTGAAAAGAGTTCATGTGATGGACTCTGATCTATCTGATCAGCTGTATGTGAATAAGTTCTTAAAATTAATATTTTACCGTGACATGAATAAACGATTGAATATGGTAATTCAGAATAACCACGAACTCATGACAGGACAGGACAGATATAAATCCCAGAACAGGAAATCATTTGTGTTCATGAGCCATTATTTCCCGATGTTACAGGAGCTCGTGTGTTTTGTCCTGGCAGGTGCGGGCGTGAACCTCCAGACGTGTGACGGGAACACGGCTCTAACGGAAGCCTGCAGACACGGCCACGGGGGAGACCGTCAAGCTCCTGCTCCAACATCACGCTGACGCCAACAAGCCCTGCACTGCCGGCCTCCTGCCACTGCACATCGCCAGCCAGCACGGCCACGAGGAGTGAGTGTGTGTGTGTGTGTGTGTTTGTGTGTGTGTGTGGTGTGTGTGGAGTGTGTGTTGGAATATATTGGATTCAATCGTTTGATCAGCTCGTTCCCTTTCAAGGGAACGTTCTCGCTCTCTTCCTGGGGTTTTGGCTAAAGAGTGCTTTCTCCACTCCAGAGGACCACTTCTCTCGGTGCGGGGCTCAATTAACATCTCAGAGTAAGAAAAAAAGTGGATCAAAAGATTGAACCTAATATGTGGCAATAACTCAGAGTTACACCGTTTTTTGAAGGCTGGTCATTTTTTACTGCAAATACAAGTGTAACAAGGTGGAAAAAATGATCAATTTGGGAAGTTGTTCCCCTGTGTGAGCAAAATCTGCACGTTTTAGTTCAATTTGATAACATCAACTAGCATTTTCAGTTGAAAGACAAGTTGAATAGTGTCTTGATTGTACGAATGATTGTTCCTCATGTTTCCCACAGGATAGTTTGCCTGTTGCTGCCGATCAGCAGCCGCGTGCGGATACGCGAGAGTGGCGTCTCTCCGCTGCATCTGTCCGCACAGCACAACCAGCTGAACACCCTGCGTGCGCTGATCCGCGCGGGCTGTGACGTGAACACCCGCCGCTCCTCCGGCTGTGGCTCGGCTCTGCTCTGCGCCGTCTCCGCCGGGAACACGCTGGCGGCCGCGGAGCTGCTGAGGGCCGGAGCCGATCCTGACGCGGAGCCGGTGCTGCCGCTAGCGGTGGGGCGGGGGTGTGTGGAGAGCGTAGCGCTGCTGTTGGAGCACGGGGCCCGTGTGGAGGCCCTCCCCGCGCTGCTTACACACACACACCACCTCAGCATCCTGCGCTGTCTGCTGGAGCACGGCTGCGACGCCCGGCCCTGCTTCACACCACACACACACACGCGCGTGCAGGAGGAGCACGCCAGCCGGAGCCGCTCTGAGCCCGCGCTGCAGGTGACCAGTCTGATCAATCATCTAACACACACACACACACACACAAACACACGCGCACACACACGCACACACACACGCACACACACACACGCACGCACACACACACACGCACGCGCGTGCAGGAGGAGCACGCCAGCCGGAGCCGCTCTGAGCCCGCGCTGCAGGTGACCAGTCTGATCAATCATCTAACACACACACACACACACTCACACGCACGCACACATACACGCGCACACACACACACACACACACACGCACACACACACACGCACACACGCACGCACGCACGTGCAGGAGGAGCACGCCAGCCGGAGCCGCTCTGAGCCCGCGCTGCAGGTGACCAGTCTGATCAATCATCTAACACACACACACACACACTCACACGCACGCACACATACACGCACACACACACACACACGCACACACGCACACACACACGCACACACACACGCACACACACACGCACGCACACACACACACGCACGCACGTGCAGGAGGAGCACACCAGCCGGAGCCGCTCTGAGCCCGCGCTGCAGGTGACCAGTCTGATCAATCTTCTAACACACACACACACACGCGCACACACACTCACACGCACACTCACACACTCACGCACACACACACACACATGCCACACACTCACGCAAACACACACACACGCACGCACGTGCACACATACACGCACACACACACACACACATACACGCCACACACACACACGCACGTACACACACGTACACACACACACACGCACACACACACACACACACACGCACACACACACGCACACACACACGCACGCACGTGCAGGAGGAGCACGCCAGCCGGAGCCGCTCTGAGCCCGCGCTGCAGGTGACCAGTCTGATCAATCTTCTAACACACACGCGCACACACACTCACACGCACACACTCACGCACACACACACACACATGCCACACACTCACGCAAACACACACACACGCACGCACGTGCACACATACACGCACACACACACACACACATACACGCCACACACACACACGCACACACACGTACACACACACACACGCACGCACATGCACGCACGCGCTGGAGGAGCACGCCAGCCGGAACCGCTCTGAGCCCACGCAGCAGGTGACCAGTCTGACCGCGAGTACAGCTCACCAATCATCTGAATAATGAGTCTTTTACAGCAGAAACCTGTCTCACATTTGATGAAGTTTGCACCAGTGATTCTCAGTCCTGCCATGATCAGGAATTTGGTGTTGAATAATTCATAATTTAAATCATAATTCATACAGATAATTGCGATTAACGATTCTGACGACAATGGGTGCAAAAAGCTCTGCACGGGGTGTTAAGATCCGTGGATGCAGGGAAAATGCAACTCATAAAAACATTTCAAAGTAATCGAGAGTCAAATAAAAAATTATTCAGACACCAGATATAATTTCTGATCTTTTTTTACTAGTGTGTGCAGGACACTATAGTTCATTTATGTAAGTGAGGAGAGCACAATAAAGTAAACTGTGATATATTATACACAAATATTCTTCATACAGTGACTACCAGTAACATTTATAAATGTTGTTTGTTTTGTTCTTTTATGACTGTTGTTTGCTGTGGGTGTGCTGTGAAACTGTGTTGTGTGTCAGTTCTGCTCCTGGATCTCGTCCCCCTGCTGGAGCCGGTCCGCCGCTGTGGTCGTGGATCTGCTGCTGGAGTGTGTGGGAAACGTCCAGCTGTGCAGCAAGACAACGGCTCTGCTCCGCGACGCCCCCGAGTGGCCCAGCATCAGCCACAGAACATGTGAGTCTTCATCACCTGCTTTAGGAACCGCAACACTTGTGCCAGTCACATTATGAAGGACATTAGATGGAGGACACTACATGGAGGACACTAGATGGAGGACATTAGATGAAGGACATTAGATGAAAGACACTAGATGGAGGAACTAGATGGAGGACATTAGATGAAGGACACTAGATGGAGGACATTAGAGGAAGAACATTAGACGGAGGACATTAGATGGAGGACACTAGATGAAGGACACTAGATGGAGGACATTAGATGGTGGACATTAGATGGAGGACACTAGATGGGGGACAGTAGATGAATGACACAAAATGGAGGACACTGGATGGAGGACATTAGATGGAGGACATTAGATGGAGGACATTAGAGGGAGGACAGAGGAAGGACATTAGATGGAGGACATTAGATGAAGGACACTAAATGGAGGACATTAGATGGAGGACATTAAATGAAGGACATTAGATGGAGGACATTAGATGGAGGACATTATATGAAGGACATTAGATGGAGGACATTAAATGAAGGACATTAGATGGAGGACATTAGATGGAGGACATTATATGAAGGACATTAGATGGAGGACATTATGTGGAGGACATTAGAGTAAGGACATTATATGAAGGACATTATATGGAGGACACTAGATGAAGGAAACTAAATGGAGGACATTAGATGGAGGACATTAGATGGAGGACATTAGATGGAGGACATTAGAGGAAGGACATTAGAGGAAGGACATTAGAGGAAGGACATTAGAGGAAGAACATTAGATGGAGGACATTATTAGATGGAGAACATTAGATGGAGGACATTGGAGGAAGAACATTAGAGGAAGGACATTAGATGGAGCATGTTAGATGGAGGACATTAGATTGAGGAAGATCATTAGAGGAAGGACATTAGATGGAGGACATAAGAGGAAGGACATTAGAGGAAGGACATCAGATGGAGGACATTAGAGAAAGGACATCAGATGGAGGACATTAGAGGAAGGACATCAGATGGAGGACACTAGATGGAGGACATTAGATGGAGGATATTAGATGGAGGACACAAGATGAAGGACATTAGATGGAGGACATTAGATGGAGGACACTAGATAGAGGACATTAGATGAAGGACACTAGATGGAGGACATTAGATGGAGGATATTAGATGGAGGACACTAGATAGAGGACATTAGATGGAGGACACTAGATGGAGGACACTAGATGGAGGACAATAAGATGGAGGACTTTAGATGGAGGACACTAGATGGAGGACACTAGATGAAGGACACTAAATGAAGGACACTAGATGAAGGACATTAGATGAAGGGCATTAGATGAAGGAAACTAGATGGAGGACACTAGATGGAGGACATTAGATGAAGGACACTAGATGGAGGACATTAGATGGAGGACACTAGATGGAGGACATTAGAGGAAGGACATTAGACGGAGGACATTAGATGGAGGACACTAGATGGAGGACACTGGATAGAGGACGTTAGATGGAGGACATTAGATGGAGGACAGTAGATGGAGGACAGTAGATGGGGGACAGTAGATGGAGGACATTAGATGGAGGACACTAGATGGAGGACATTAGATGGAGGACATTAAAGGAAGGACACTAGATGGAGGACACTAGATGGAGGACATTAGATGAAGGACACTAGATGGAGGACATTAGATGGAGGACATTATATGGAGGACATTAGAGTAAGGACATTAGATGGAAGACATTATATGAAGGACACTAAATGGAGGACATTAGATGGAGGACATTAGAGTAAGGACATTAGATGGAAGACATTATATGAAGGACACTAAATGGAGGACATTAGATGGAGGACATTAAATGAAGGACATTAAATGAAAGACATTAGAGTAAGGACATTAAACGTAGGACATCAGATGAAGGACACTAGATGAAGGAAACTAAATGAAGGACATTGGATGGAGGACATTAGATGGAGGACATTAGAGGAAGGACATTAGATGGAGGACACTAGATGGAGGACATTACATGGAGGACATTAGATGAAGGGCATTAGATGGAGGACACTAGATGAGGACACTAGATGAAGGACACTAGATGGAGGACATTACATGGAGGACATTAGATGAAGGGCATTAGATGGAGGACACTAGATGAGGACACTAGATGAAGGACACTAGATGGAGGACATTACATGGAGGACATTAGATGGAGGAGACTAGATGGAGGACACTAGATGGAGGACAATAAGATGGAGGACTTTAGATGGAGGACACTAGATGGAGGACACTAGATGAAGGACACTAGATGAAGGACATTAGATGAAGGGCATTAGATGAAGGAAACTAGATGGAGGACACTAGATGGAGGACATTAGATGAAGGACACTAGATGGAGGACATTAGATGGAGGACACTAGATGGAGGACATTAGAGGAAGGACATTAGACGGAGGACATTAGATGGAGGACACTAGATGGAGGACACTAGATAGAGGACGTTAGATGGAGGACATTATATGGAGGACAGTAGATGGGGGACAGTAGATGGAGGACATTAGATGGAGGACACTAGATGGAGGACACTAGATGGAGGACACTAGATGGAGGACATTAGATGGAGGACATTAGATGGAGGACATTAAAGGAAGGACACTAGATGAGGACACTAGATAGAGGACGTTAGATGGAGGACATTATATGGAGGACAGTAGATGGAGGACAGTAGATGGGGGACAGTAGATGGAGGACATTAGATGGTGGACATTAGATGGAGGACACTAGATGGGGGACAGTAGATGAATGACACAAAATGGAGGACACTAGATGGAGGACATTAGATGGAGGACATTAGATGGAGGACATTAGAGGGAGGACAGAGGAAGGACATTAGATGGAGGACATTAGATGAAGGACACTAAATGGAGGACATTAGATGAAGGACATTAGATGGAGGACATTAGAGGAAGAACATTAGATGGAGGATGTTAGATGGAGGACATTAGATGGAGGACATTAGAGGAAGGACATTAGATGGAGGATGTTAGATGGAGGACATTAGATGGAGGAAGATCATTAGAGGAAGGACATTAGATGGAGGACATAAGAGGAAGGACATTAGAGGAAGGACATCAGATGGAGGACATTAGAGGAAGGACATTAGATGGAGGACACTAGATAGAGGACATTAGATGGAGGATATTAGATGGAGGACACTAGATGAAGGACATTAGATGGAGGACACTAGATGGAGGACACTAGATAGAGGACATTAGATGGAGGACACTAGATAGAGGACATTAGATGGAGGACACTAGATAGAGGACATTAGATGGAGGATATTAGATGGAGGACACTAGATGAAGGACATTAGATGGAGGACACTAGATGGAGGACACTAGATGGAGGACACTAGATGGAGGACAATAAGATGGAGGACTTTAGATGGAGGACACTAGATGGAGGACACTAGATGAAGGACAATAAGATGGAGGACTTTAGATGGAGGACACTAGATGGAGGACACTAGATGAAGGACATTAGATGAAGGACATTAGATGAAGGACACTAGATGGAGGACACTAGATGGTGGACACTAGATGGAGGACATTAGATGAAGGACACTAGATGGAGGACATTAGATGGAGGACACTAGATGGAGGACATTAGAGGAAGGACATTAGACGGAGGACACTAGATGCAGGACACTAGATAGAGGACATTCGATGGAGGACATTATATGGAGGACAGTAGATGGAGGACAGTAGATGGGGGACAGTAGATGGAGGACACTAGATGGAGGACATTAGATGGAGGACACTAGATGGAGGACATTACATGGAGGACATTAGATGAAGGGCATTAGATGGAGGACACTAGATGGAGGACACTAGATATGGACACTAGATGAAGGACACTAGATGAAGGACACTAGATGGAGGACATTACATGGAGGACATTGGATGGAGGGCATTAGATGGAGGACACTAGATGGAGGACATTAGATGAAGGGCATTAGAAGAAGGACATTAGATGGAGGACATTAGATGGAGGACATTAGATGGAGGACACTAGATGAAGGACACTAGATGGAAGACATTAGATGGAGGACATTAGATGGAAGACATTATATGAAGGACACTAAAGGACACTAGATGAAGGACATTAGGACACTAGATGGAGGACATTATATGAAGGACATTAGATGGAGGACACTAGATGAAGGACACTAGATGGAAGACATTAGATGGAGGACATTAGATGGAAGACATTATATGAAGGACACTAAAGGACACTAGATGAAGGACATTAGGACACTAGATGGAGGACATTATATGAAGGACACTAGATGGAGGACACTAGATGGAGGACATTCGATGAAGGACACTAGATCAAGGACATGCATGCTGCTTTATTTCTGGCTCACCTGACACTGTTTGCCTGACAAGAGGGAACCGTTCAACCACAGCTTTTAAAATAACAGTGACACTTTTATAATATAAATTCTGATTGTTTTACATGCTTTCCTTCGTTTCATACATAGAAGACAATTTCAGTTAGGAATTGTGATTTTCAGTTGTGTTTGTTGATTTTGAGACTTTCATACACACATACACACTTAGGTCAGTTACAGTGGCCCTCATTTATCAAAAGTGCGTACACCAAATTTCCAGCGTACACCCAAAACCACGGTGACTTTGAGATTTATCAATATTGACGTTGGCGTACAGCACGCTCAAATCTTACACCAGTTCAGGTGGTGGTGTAGCCTACGCACGTTTTGAGTTAGTGCGGAAATGCGCAGTAAAACAATTCCTAACACCACAAAACGCACTGACAAACTAAAAGATATGATATATTATGACCCACTGTAAAACAACAACAACATTTATTAATTTGTGTGACTTTACCAAAGCATTTGATTTGTAGGCATATGTGTTCCTTCAGTTGCGAGCCTGTGCGCTTTAACTGACGTTTCAGGGTTACGTCCGGCAGCTGCACACGGACTAGGTTCAGTAATGAAAGGCTTTCAATGACCAAAAAATAATTCAGACTGACAAAATAATAAAAATGACATTCTTCTTCTAAATAACAAAAAGCGTCATTAATAAATAAAATCATAATAATAATATTACAAATTGTCATGCAATTATTAATGTGAATGAATGGTACTCCACATCACATCATCATCACTATTGTACACCCCAATACAAGTGACGTGATACAAAATTAAATGCTAATTGTTTCAAAACACGTGCTGTAAAAAAATGCATTGTGATGGTCATTTCGGCTCCACGTCAGAGAAGTTTCTCTTCTTTGCCGTCTTCCGTGTGTCCATGGCGTAAAATGAGGGCGTGGGGGAAGCGGAGACTTGAATATTTAGGGGCGTGTTATTCTAATGACGATCGTTTTCAGCCGCGGCATTTATCAGGGGCAGGTATTGCGTACACCTGGATTTCAAAGGTACGCACAGCTTCATAAATCAGGCGGTGAGAGGAGTGTAAGCAAAACCTTACGCCAACATAATCGCCCGTTTCTGCGGAAGAATGATAAATGAGGGCCAGTGTGAGGATGATGAGTTTTTGATTGTATCTGTGTGTTTGCAGCGTCCCCTCGGCCCCTGATGCACCTGTGCCGGCTGAGGGTCCGAGAGGAGCTGGGGACCCGGAGACTAAGGTCCATCGACTCGCTGCCGCTGCCGGGGCCCGTGCTGCGGTACTTGACCTCCAGAACCGGCTCCAGATCTCCAGAATCGGCCCCTGACATCCAGAACCAGTCCCTTAAATCCAGAACCGACCCCTGAGCTCCAGAACCGGCCCCTGAGATCCAGAGCCGGCCCCTGAGCTCCAGAACCAGACCCTTAGATCCAGAGCCAGCCCGAGCTCCAGAACCGGCCCCTGAGCTCCAGAACCAGTCCCTTAAATCCAGAACCGACCCCTGAGCTCCAGAACCGGCCCCTGAGATCCAGAGCCGGCCCCTGAGCTCCAGAACCAGACCCTTAGATCCAGAACCATCTCCAACACAACACAGAAACAAATTATTTATTCTGGAACATTATTTCTGCTGGACATTTAAACATGGGTGCTGTGAGATTACTTCTTGTGAATTGAGTGTTTTGTCTTCAGGTTGCTATTTATGCATTTTAATTTATGATCTTGAATTTTTTTTAAGTTTGTGTGTGTTTGATACACAATTTTATGTATTTTGATGATCTAAAAACAGAGTATGACACTGGCGAGTGCAGAATAATAGGCACTCCTTATTTCATGTGAGGTTTGAGTGTGCCAGTAATGAGCAGACAGTGTAAAGCAGTCGATTACCAGTTTTAATGAGCTAATTCAGCAAGACCTGGATTATGACCAGGCTTAATTAGTGTGACAGAACAACATCTCAACTAAAAGATCATAATAAATACTGATCTATCTCTACATCAAAGTGAAATCATGCGAATGAATTAAGTGAATCTGGAACAGACAACGATTGTTAAATGAAAACTCATTCTACAGAAAGTCACCTGATGATGCGTGTAAACTAATGCAATGCTGTGATGTCCTCGCATTCCATCTTCACAAAAGCCAATAAAATAATCACGCACGTGTGTATTATTCCTGCTACATCTGTACTTTTAAGTGCTCAAAGGCGCGTGATCATAAGCATTGCTTGTGCATGTGCAGAACGTGTCAGGAACGGGTTAAAACAGAAGCGCTGGAGAAGGTTAGTGGTCCTGTGGTCCTCTAGCACTAGATGAAGCCGAACACGCTGAAGATGGAGGAGGGGATAGCGGGCTTCGTGGGAATCGGCTTGATCACCACATGCGCGTTACCGTGGAGTCCGTTGATGAAGCCGCGCGCCTCCGCTGTTCTGTTCCTGAGAGGCGCGTCCGCGTGCAGCGCGTGACACTGAAGAGGGCAGCACGCGCACACGCAAGCGCACG
>CM060632.1:397500-445000 GCA_030578275.1 Meda fulgida | reverse complement strand
CTGTTTTTTCACCCTTTTTAATTTCGTTGAGGTTGTGTTCCCACATCGTTAGCAAGTTTGGATTGCTATATCCTGAATGACTGTCAACTGTTGAATGAATGAGTGTCACGTCCTGCTTGTTTACTTTGAACCAGAAGAGCGCCCAGTTTTGACGCAAGGCCTCATGGGACATAGGAAACTTGTGGATAGTAGGAAAGTAGCTATATTCAAACGCACACACACACCAGCTGATAGTGGAGAGAGTGAGAGAGAGAGAGCGATGATGAGTGTGTATGGGATGATTAAGAGGCCATGTCAACCAGTCTTGGGCTTCGGTGGGAAACCAGTCTTGGGCTTCGGTGGGACACCAGTCTTGGGCTTCGGTGGGACACCAGTCTTGGGCTTCGTGGGAAACCAGTCTTGGGCTTCGGTGGGAAACCAGTCATGGGCTTCGGTGGGAAACCAGTCTTGGGCTTCGGTGGGAAACCAGTCTTGGGCTTCGGTGGGAAACCTTTCTTGGGCTTCGGTGGGAAACCAGTCTTGGGCTTCGGTGGGAAAGCAGTCTTGGGCTTCGGTGGGAAACCAGTCTTGGGCTACATTGGGAAACCAGTCTTGGGCTTCAGTGGGAAACCAGTCTTGGACTACAGTGGGAAACCAGTCTTGGGCTTCAGTGGGAAACCAGTCTTGGGCTACAGTGGAAAACGTGAAACCAGTCTTGGGCTTCAGTGTGAAACCCAGTGTGACTTCTTGACTTCCTGCTCTGCTACTGTTCGGACGCTCTTGCTTACTGCTCTGCGCTTTGCTCTATCGCTTTTACATTTTTATATTTTATCTCCTTTTATCACCTAATTTTAACTTCAGCAAATCAGCACAGCTGATTAGCTGAATTCTTTTATTTGACCAGCCTCCCATTGAAAGCTTACATTCCGGGGAAGGGAAAACACAACTACCTACATTCAAAAGGATAAGAGAAAATGCCTCTTCTGGAATCTACTTGCTGCATTAACTGCCAGAGGCTTTTACAAAGGATTGAAGTTTTTGAAACAAAGTTACTTGTGGGACCACCAAACCAGACGGAACACATAACAGAGCTTCGTCATGGACGCCCTCAGCTTACAGCCGGTGAGTCCCATGAATATAGTGCTCCTCGACAGGCCATACTGAGTGTAGAGTATGATGTCAGGCACTGTAATTTGCTCTGGCCCCCTTCCTGTTCGCAGGAGTGATGAGATAGTTAGTAGATTGTGTTCACTCAATGGCTGGTTGTCTAAGTGGTGTTAGCAAAATAATATAGAATTCATAGACAATTGGAAAAGTTTTTGGGGTAGACCTGACATGTTGAAAAGAGATGGTATGTAGATAATGAAAAAGATGCATTGGGTTTTACATTTAAAGACATTCTTAACTCAATTGGAGTTAGACAACACGTGTCAGGACCGACTCATTGTCGTAATCATACTCTAGATCTAATATTATCACATGGAATGGATGTTGATGCTGTTGAAATTCTGCAGCAGAGCGATGACATCTCAGATCATTATGTAGTCTCATGTAAATTACATTTAGCCAAGGCGTCAAAGCCGACTCCGCGTTATAAATATGTTAGAACTATAACTTCTATCACTAAAGATTGCTTTATTAATAATCTTCCTGTTCAGTTTCATCATCTCAGCATCCCAGATAGCTTAGAAGAACTGGATACTGCGGCAGAAACTTTTAACACTCTCTTTTCCAGCACTTTAGACGCAGTTGCTCCGTTGCGCTTAAAAAAGATCAAAGAAAATAGTGCAACGCCGCGGTACAACGAGCACACACACACACACACACACACACACACTTAGGCCCTTAAGAGAGCAGCCAGAAAAATGGAGCGCAACTGGAAGAAAACAAAACAAGAGGTATTTCGCATTTCATGGAAGGAGAGCTCGACTGCTTGCAGGGAGTCTTTGAAAGCTGCTAGATCTGCTTATTTTTCAACCCTATTAGAAGAAAATAAACAAAACCCGAGGTATTTATTTGAAACAGTGGCTAAACTAACGAAAAATAAAGCTTCAAGCCCAGAAGTTTCCAAGAAGCACGACAGTAATGACTTAATGAACTTCTTCACTTCTAAAATTGATAATATCAGGGAGAAAATTATAACTATGCAACCGTCTACTACAGATTTGCATCAGGGAGTGCAATGTAGTATCCCTAAGGAAAAATTCGATTCATTCATTGCTATAGGAGAGTAAGAATTTTCGAAACTCGTTAAATCATCTAAATCGACAACATGTATGTTAGACCCGACACCGACTAAGCTACTGAAAGAGATGCTTCCAGAGATCAAAAACCTTTAAGCTGGCTATGATCAAACCACTTGTTAAAAAAAACGCAATTTGATCGTACAGAATTAGTCAATAACAGGCTGATCTCAAATATACCTTTTCTGTCAAAGATACTAGAAAAGGCAGTATCCTCACAACTTTGTTCCTTTTTAGAAAGAAATAATATCTGCGAGGATTTTCAGTCAGGATCTAGACCTTACCATAGTAAACACACTTCCTGCTCAGCTACTGTTCGGACGCTCTCGATTACTGCTCCGCGCTTTGCTCTATCGCTTTTATATTTTTATATTTTATCTCCTTTTATCACCTAATTTTAACTTCAGCAAATCAGCACAGTGCTCAAAGGCAGAATTCTTTTATTCGACCAGTCTCCCACTGAAAGCTTACATTCCAGGGAAGAGAAAATACAACTGCCTACATTCATAAGGATAAGAAAATGCCTCCTCTGGAATCTACTTGCTGCTCTAACTGCCACAGACTTCTACAAAGGATTGCAGTTCTTGAAACAAAGTTAATTGCGGGACCACCAAACAAGACGGAACACACAACAGAGCTTCGTCATGGACGCCCTCGGCATACAGCCGGTGAGTCCCATGAATCTCATGCTCCTCGACAGGCTATACTGAGTGTAGAGAAACAAGCCGACCGACTTACAAATCGATGGCACAAACAGGGTGCGAGACCCAAAGGCACTCGAGACATCAGATTGTCACGTGCATCACATATTGCTGCAGTAGCATCCTCTACCCCAGATAAGGCTCTGACAAGGATTGCAAACACTGGTGTCCTACCACCGCCTATACATCTTGAGAACAGATTTGAAGTATTAATGAATGAGGAATCCCCAAATTTGATGAATGTGATCGAACACAGACTGAATCAGCCTGTAGCTAACACTGATGCTAACTGGCGCTCGAGGTCGAGCAGACAGCGGCACTCAGCTCAGAGGGCAGCCGGACCCAGGACTCTGATAGTGGGCGAACAAGCGGGAACCCAGTGTGCCTGTATCTGTAGCTTTCTCTATTGCTGTTCGATTACATGATAGGAAGTCTAAGGCCTTCAAAAGCCGTACCGCAAACCCATGTAATCTGGTGCCTATTACACGCCAAACTAAGATTGCTGTGGGGACAAAAAGTAAGACTGTTGAGTTAGCACTTTTAAATATCCGCTCACTTAAAAATAAATCACTTCTAGTCAACGACTTAATAAGCACATACAACCTGGATTTTATGTTGAGTCTGCTTTTAGCTACTATGCCAGCCGCAGCTGGAACCAGCTTCCAGAGGAGATCAGATGTGCTCCTACAGTAGTCAAATTCAAATCCAGACTCAAAACACATCTGTTTAGCTGTGCATTTACTGAATAAACACTGTACCACTGTTCGTCCGACTGTTTGTACTGTATTTTATTTAATGTTTTAATTATTCTGATTTCATTTGATTATTTCTGTATTTTATCTTTTATTCTAAACTGCTTTAATTATTCTGATTTCTTTTGATTATTTTAATTTCTTCTATGTAAAGCACTTTGAATTACCATTGTGTATGAAATGTGCTATATAAATAAACTTGCCTTGCCTTGCCTTGTCAACTGAGACAGCTTTCATTAGAGTTACAAATGATTTGCTCTTATCAACCGATCGCGGTTGTATCTCGCTATTGGTGTTACTCGATCTTAGTGCTGCATTTGACACCATTGAACACAACATTCTTTTAAATAGACTCGAAAATTATGTTGGCATTAGTGGAATTGCACTAGCATGGTTTAAATCATACTTATCAGACCGCTATCAGTTTGTAGCAGTAAATTAAGAGATGTCTTATCAATCACAAGTTCAGTATGGCGTACCACAAGGCTCAATACTAGGACCGTTGCTGTTCACTCTGTACATGCTACCCTTGGGAGATATCATTAGGAAGCATGGCATTAGTTTTCACCGTTATGCCGATGATACTCAGCTCTATATTTCTTCAAAACCTAACGAAACTCACCAATTCACAAAATTAACGGATTGAATAGCTGTTATAAAAAATTGGATGACTAGTAATTTCCTACTACTTAATTATGAAAAAAACAGAGATTCTAATTATTGGACAAAAAACCTCCTCACGCACTAACCTAGAATACTGTCTAACACTTGATGGCTGCTCTGTTAAGTCTTTGTCGTCGGTTAGGAACCTGTGTGTGCTCTTTGATACCAATCTTTCATTTGAAAGTCATGTGTCTAGTATCTGTAAAACCGCATTTTTCCATCTTAAAAATATATCTAAATTACGCCATATGCTCTCATTGACAAATGCGGAACAATTAGTTCATGCGTTCATGACAAAAAGGCTAGATTATTGTAATGCTTTACTGGGTGGTTGCCCTGCACGCTTAATAAACAAACTACAGCTGATCCAAAACGCAGCAGCTAGAGTTCTTACCAGAACCAGGAAGTATGACCATATTAGCCCGGTTCTGTCAACACTGCATTGGCTGCCTATTAAACATCGTATAAATTTTAAAATATTGCTGATTACTTACAAAGCACTAAATGGTTTAGCTCCACAGTACTTGAGCGAGCTCTTAACGCATTATAGTCCTTCACGTCTATTGCGATCTCAAAATTACGGCCAGTTGATGATACCTAGAATATCAAAATCGACTGCTGGTGGTAGATCCTTTTCCTATTTAGCACCAAAACTTTGGAACAGTCTTCCTAACATTGTCCGGGAAGTAGACACACTCTGTCAGTTCAAAGCTAAATTAAAAACACATCTCTTTGACCTAGCTTACACATTACACACTATCGACTTCTATAATTCAATGTGAGGCTGCATAGATTAGGTCAGCCGGAACCAGGAACACTTCCCTTAAATACTGATGTACTCGTCACATCATAAGAAGAATGGCGTCTACATTAATATTGGTCTCTCTGTTTATCCCGAGGTTTACCGCAGTCCACCGGATCCAGGCCGTATCCAGATCTGATGAAGGACCTGCGTCTGGACGCGATGACAACGCATCCCTGAATTGCCAGCCCATCAGCCCTGTGAAGGCCTCATCGAGACGACAGGCATTGGCACTGATCCTCAACAAACTCGTCTCCATACCGGCGTGATGACTCCGAATTCCAACCAGATGGAACTTGATAATATTCTGAATGCTCTGATCCAATCAAAATTCTGACTTGTAATGCTGCCTGAATCATAAACATACACTATTCGTTCGTTGGCCAGAGGAGAACTGGCCCCCGACTGAGCCTGGGTTCTCCCAAGGTTTTTTTCTCCATTCTGTCACTAATGAAGTTTTGGTTCCTTGTCACTGTTTCCTTAGCTTTTGGCTTGCTTAGTTGAAGACATTTAAATATTCAACAATATTATTGATTTGCCTTACTTAAGGTGGATGATAATGCAATTTTCTTCTAGAAACAAACTTATGTATTATTTTCTTGTTATCACTGTGAAGCTGCTTTGATACAATCTGTATTGTAAAAAGAGCTATATAAATAAAGGTGACTTGACTTGACTAGAGAAACAAGCCGATCGACTTACAAATCGATGGCACAAACAGGGAGCGAGACCCAAAGAGACATCAGATTGTCACGAGCATCACATATTGCCGCAGTAGCATCGTCTGCCCCAGATACAGCTCTGACAAGGATTGCAAATACTGGTCTACTACCACCGCCTATACATCTTGAGAACAGATTTGAAGTATTAATGAATGTAAATGAGGAATCCCCAAATGTTGTGAATGTGATCGAACACAGACTGAATCAGGCAGTAGCTAACACTGATGCTAACTGGCACTTGAGGTCGAGCAGACAGTGGCACTCAGCTCAGAGCGCAGCCGAGCACAGGACTCTGATAGTGGACGACTCCATAATCAGAAACATTAGTAGCAAGGATATAACTACGTGCTGCCTTCCACAAGCAACAACTTCTGATGTAAACAGGGAACTTGAGAACATTCTGATGAATCATAAGACTGCAAATTGACTAATCATTCATGTGGGGAAAAATGATATTCATAAAGAGCAGTCAGAACTCCTTAAGAAGGATTTCAATGAACTTTTTGAAACACTTAAAAGACTGAACGTTCAAACATTCATTAGTGGACCACTCCCAGCAAGAGGAACAAACAGGTTTTCACGGTTGCTTGGGCTTAATACATGGCTCCAAAAAAACTGCAATTTAAAAGGAGTAAACTTCATTGACAACTTTAATCTTTTCTGGAGTCAGAGGCAACTGTTTCAACAGGATGGGCACCACTCAAACAAACTTGGTTCAAGAGTGCTAAAGGACAATATCTACTTCTCCCTCAATCATCCCTCTGCAGTGTGTTCCAATACACTCAACCTGAATGGCACACACACACACACCTGGATACAGTATAAATGACCACAGGACTTCACTTCAGCACCTGAATGGACATGCGGTTGACACGTCACACAAGGACAATGATAACACCACTCAGCCACAACTTCTGCTCACAGACACAATCTCACTTGAGCCCTGGCCACAGAGCTTACTTCAGACAGACTGTGACATACTAGATCTGCTCCAAGATTCAGCACCCAAGGACGACTTTCTGGAAAACAGCGAGGGAAACCAGGAGAGCATATTACAGCCTCCGATAACACCAGAGCAACAGCCCCTCTCACCAGACATGTTATCCCTATCTCCAGCATCTCCACTTCTGTGCTTCTAAGAGAAAATGGAAAGACTGGTGTTCGCTGGAACGAAACTATCTGCAAGCCCCCAGATATCAACCAAAAAACGGCAGGCCCCACAACCATCAAAGCCTGCAGGCCCAGCTCGCCCTCCCCCTCCTCCTGTGAGAGCTCTTCGGCCTCTGCCACAACGCCAGGGCTCACACCCTCCTCCATCGGCTCAAGGTGAACCAAAAACAACTGATACCAGCTCTCAGTGATATGTGTCGGGTCCCCGCTATGATAAAAGTAACTTTCTCAAATGTTTACAGAACAAGCGGGAACCCAGTGTGCCTGAATCTTTCTCTATTGCTGTTCAATTACATGATAGAAAGTCTAAGGCCTTCAAAAGCCGTACAGCAAACCCATCTAATCTGGTGCCTATTACACGCCAAACTAAGATTGCTGTGGGGACAAAAAGTAAGACTGTTAAGTTAGCCCTTTTAAACATCCGCTCACTTAAAAATAAATCACTTCTGGTCAACGACTTAATAACCACATACAACCTGGATTTTATGTTTCTAAATGAAACTTGGCTAGAAGACAGCTGCAGTGCAACAGTCCTCAATGAAACATCCCCTCCTAACTTTACTTTTATAATAATAATAATAATAACTTGGACTTATATAGCGCCTTTCATGGTACCCAAGGTTGCTTAACAAAAGTGTGTGTGGGGCTGGGGGTGGAGTTAGGGGTCAAAAGACTTCGTGAAAAGAAAAGTTTTAAGGTGCATTTTGAACATGGGGATGGGGCAGAGCGAACGTGGAACGGTAGACTGTTCCAAAGTATAGGAGCAATTGCAGAGAAAGCCCTGTCCCCAAAAGTCTGCAACCTGGTGCGGGGGGTGACCAGCAGGTCCTTGTCAGAGGACCGCAGGCAACGTGACTGAGTATAGGGATGGAGGAGGTCACAGAGGTATTTTGGTGAGAGTCCATGGAGAGATTTGTAAGTGAGCAGAAGGATCTTGTAGGTGATGCGTGACTTGACTGGCAACCAGTGTAGATGTTGGATGATAGGAGTGATATGCTGCCAGGGCTTTGTGTGGGTTAGAACCCTGGCAGCAGAGTTCTGTACATACTGCAGTCTGCTAAGGGCCTTAGTGGGCAGTCCAGACAGGACACCATTACAGTAATCCAGGGGGGAGGTGATAAAGGCATGAATTGTATTGCTCTGCTGATCGATTGCTCCTGTCTGCCTTCCTGCCTGCTGTGAGTTTGTTTGCGTTGAGGCTGTAAGCTCTAAGCCTCGAATTAGCTTTGTATTTCTTTCTGTTTTGAACCATCATTTACTATCATTTCTAGTTGTTTATATTACTAAGTAGAGTTTACCCACCATCTCAGATTAACCTTACATTGCTAGCTTCCGTTATTGTTAGCACAGCACGCTACTGTTAACGTGCCACCCGCGCTCATTTATTTATTATTTATTTTCTCTCGCACGCCCGCGCCTTTGAGTTCATAAAAGCCCAGGTAAGTAAGAATCAGTCAGCACAAACGGTGAGTGATGTCTTGTCCTGTTATTGTCACCTGTGTGACATGTCATATGTTTAGTATAGCCTTCTCCGATGGCAATATAGGATTTATTTGTGATAAATGCAAGGAGACAGTCAGGCTGACGGAGAAGATTTCAGAGCTAGAGACACGCATCCAAACTTTAATTGAGGATAGTAAGGATAGTACTAGAGCTTTAGATACTATTTTGGATGCGCCTAGCATAGGGAACTCTGTACATGATTCGGTTCCGTCTGAAGTAGAGCCCACGCAGCAGGGCAGATGGGTGACCGTGAGAGATCGCTCTAGTCGCGGATTAAAAAAACACTCTTCCGTTCCGATTACCATAACAAATCGATTTGTCCCACTCAGTGTAACACCCACTGAGAATTCTGTCGATTGTGCCCTGGTAATTGGTGATTCGATCACACGGAACGTGAAAATAGAGACACCAGCCACCATAGTCACATGTGTGCCGGGAGCAAGAGCGCCTGACATCAAAGCAAATTTAAAAGTGCTGGCTAATGCTAATCGTAAATTCTCTTAGATCATTATTCATGTCGGCACTAATGATGTTCGACTCCGCCAGTCGGAGATCACCAAAATTAATATTAAAGAGGTGTGTGAACTCGCAAGTACGATGTCAGGCACTGTAATTTGCTCTGGCCCCCTTCCTGTTCGCAGGAGTGATGAGATAGTTAGCTCCATATTAGCCCGGTTCTGTCAACACTGCATTGGCTGCCTATTAAACATCGTATACATTTTTAAAAATTGTTGATTACTTACAAAGCACTAAATGGTTTAGCTCCATATCAAAATCAACTGCTGGCGGTAGATCATTTTCCTATTTAGCACCAAAACTTTGCAACAGTCTTCCTAACATTGTCCGGGAAGCAGACACACTCTGTCAGTTCAAAGCTAGACTAAAAATACATCTCTTTGACCTAGCATACACATAATACATTGTAGACTTCTATAATTCAATGTTAGGCTGCATAGATTAGGTCAGCCGGAACTGGGAACACTTCCCTTAAATCCTGATGTACTCGTTACATCATAAGAAGAATGGCATCTAGGCTAATTTTAGTGTCTTTGTTTATCCCGAGGTTTTGCCATATCCAGATCTGACTAGGAGCTTTGCCTCGACCCAATTACAACGCAGTGCTGAAGTGCCAACTAGCCTCTCCCTATTGATGATCCCTTTCCCACTCTACAGATAAAACGTTGTGATTCCGGTTCGCGTACCCACCCCGAAGGGATAAAATAAAACAAAATTCTTTATCAAATTACAGCTACTGTAAATCCGGCCTCTAGTTCATAAACGCCAGAGGAGAACTGGCCCCCGACTAAGCCTGGGTTCTCCCAAGGTTTTTTTTCTCTCCATTAAGTAACTTGATGGAGTTTTAGGAATCCAGTAGGTCACCTGATGGAGTTTTAGGACACCAGTAGATCACTTGATGGAGTTTTTTTTCGGTTCCTTGCCACTGTTGCCTTTGGCTTGCTCAGTTGGGGATATTCAAATTAATTAACCAAGCATTAATACCATTGATCAGCCATCCCAAACGTGGATGGTTTTTCCACTAAGAAACAAACATTGTTATGTTATTTGATTGATACTGTGAAGCTGCTTTGATACAATTTATATTGTGAAAAGCGCTATATAAATATACTTGACTTGACTTGACTTGAATGAGTGTCTCAGTTAGTGAATCTGTGAGTGAAGGCCGGAGTCGTGAGATGTTTCTAAGGTGGAAGAAGGCCACCTTGGTGATGTTGTTAATATGGGGCCGGAAAGATAGAGTGGCGTCCAGAATGACTCCCAGGTTGCGCACCTCAGGAGAAGGGGAAATGCAGCAGCCATCCACAACCAGGGCCAGGTCACCAACTTTCCTGAGCAGTGGTGCAGGGGCCACCACCATGAGTTCTGACTTATTACTGTTCAGTTTGATTAGGTTTGTGGTCATCCGTGTTTTGAGTTCCTGCAAGCAGTTGACAAGTTGTGTGTGTGTGGGGGGGGGGGATTGGGAGGAGGGGTTTGTGCTGATATAAAGTTGAATGTCATCTGCGTAGCAGTGGTAATTGAGTCCATGTTTACGGATAATATGACCTATGGGTAGTGTGTAAATGGTGAACAGCAGCGGACCAAGCACAGAGCCCTGGGGTACACCATGGTTGGTAGGTGCTGGATCAGAATTTGAGCCATTTGGGGTGATGAATTGTTTCCGGTCAGTGAGATAGGACCGGAACCAGGACAGTGTTGTGCCAACTGAGGGTGATGAGCTCAGACAGACGGTGGAGAAGGATAGTATGTGAAACTGTATCAAAAGCTGCAGAGAGGTCAAGAAAGATGAGGATGGAGATGAGGCCATTGTCAGCAGCCAACAGGAGGTCATTAGTGATTTTGATGAAGGCGGTCTCAGTACTTTGGTGTCTTCTGAAACCAGATTGGAGGGGTTCGAAGAGCTCATGGTGGTACATGTGATCTTGAAGCTGGGCAGCCACTACCCTTTCCAGGATTTTGCTGAGGAAAGGGAGGTTGGAGATTGGACGATAGTTGTTGGGGTCGTCTGGATCTGAGCCTGGCTTTTTGAGAGTGGGGATGACTGCCGCCATTTTAAAGCTGGATGGTACCATACCAGAGTCAAGAGATGCATTTATGACGTTTTGCATTGAATGGCAGAGGATGGGAAGACAGGCCTTGACCTGGGTGGTGGGCATTGGGTCAAGACTGCTAGTTGAGGTTTTGGCTGAGTTTACCAGTTTTTTTTACTTGATCTGCATCCAGAGGAGCGAAGACAGATAGGCAGCACTGCGGTGAACCGGCAGCTGAGTGGTAAAAATTCTGTTTAAGCAATGTAAGGCAGGGGGTAATTCCAGGAGTCTGGAGCTACCAGTGGATGGTGTCCATTTTCTGCTGAAAAAAGTCCAAGAATCTGGAGCAGAGGTCTGCTGCATCTGAGGGTTTAGTGGTATAAGGAGGGTGGAGAAGACGATTGATGGTGGAGAAGGAGCAATTTGGGGTGTTTTTGTTGGTTGCTGATGAGTGTGGAGTAATAACTTGTTTTATTCGGGGAAAGTGCTTCTTTGTAATTTGTGACGTGTTCTTTAAATGCTTCATGATGGACAGTGAGGCCAGAACTTCTGTATCATCTCTCAAGCCTACATCCCATGGTCTTCATCCTGCGGAGCTCGGGGGTGAACCAGGGCGCAGGACGAGAGAAAGACACATAACGCGTGATGAGAGGAACTATAAAGTCCAGGCTGAGAGAGAGGGCACAGTTGTAGTGTTCCACCATGCCATCTACTGTTTGGTTGGGGGTGGTGGGTGGCAAGATTGATCGCTAAGGAGTCAGATAGCATGGAAGTACACACCTGTTTGATGTTCCTGAACGTGATGGGGGCATTTAGTGCACTGCTTTGGGAGTGGTACAGGGACCAAAAAAAATAGCATAGTGGTCAGAAACAGCCAGGTCAGTGCACTGCAGGTAGAGGGGTGTTATGCCAGCACAGCACACCAGGTCCAGGGTATGCTCTTTGACATGTGTGGGGCCATGTACGTGTTGTGTAAAATTGAAGCAGTCCAGCTGTGATAGAAAATCAGTAGCAAGAGAACAGCTACTGGAATCCACATGGATGTTAAAATCACCCAGCAGGATAGTAGACAGGGATTTTGGGCAGACAGTAGCAAGTAGTTCAGTGAGCTCTGATATGAAGCAGGCAGAGGCTTTAGGAGGGCGGTAGATTAGGACAACCTGTAGCTGCATGGACCCACTCAACATGACGTGAACACAATCAAGTGAGGTAGTATTCGCTGGAATCTCTTTTACCAAGATGTCAGCACGATGGATAACTGCAAGTACGCCACCACGGCCAAGGCTGCGAGGCTTCTGGATATAGCCATAACCTGGGGGAGTGGCATGCTTGAGAGTTATGAACTCTTGCTGGTTCTGCCATGTCTCAGTAGCCTAAGACATGAAAAATCCAGTGATGTTTCCAAGATGAGGTCATGGATAATGAGGGCTTTATTATTTAATGAGCGAACATTAAGCAACATAAATGATGCCCTGGTTATTGCATTTTCAGGGGTGACAGTGTTGTCCACTGTTGTAGGAATTTTAATAGTCATTTATTCCTAACACGTATCATAAGTGAGAGAACCTATTCAATGTGTAAAAGTATATGTGTGTACATGCTTGTGCGTGACGTTTCAGGAACATATGGGTAAGGACCTCTGACCTTAGGGACGGTCAGTTTTGGCCAGTTCATTTCAGTACCAGTTTCTGTCCTTAAGTAGAAACTGAACAGCAGTGGGGACCTTATCTGAGTGGGTGAAAGGTACAGCGGGTGAGGAGGAACCTTGAAAAGAGTATAAAGGCTGTCTCATGTCTTCCTGGTGGGCGTCACTCACTTCACAGGGTAACTGCTGTGTTGGCGACTGGGCCTATTCTTGCAAGAATAAATACTTCTCTTTTAATTAATTTGACTCCGAGTGTCTCTTACGCAGTGATGATGTTTAACAGAATTTTTGCCACAACAATTTGGTGTCAGAAGAGTGGGATTCCTTGGAAGTGCCTTCTGGACCTGAGAGCGGACGGTGTTTGGCCACCTGGACTGAGCAGTTCCAGCTCTACCTCGTAAGTTTCAGAGAGAGGGGCCGACCGCTATCAGGGCCAGGAGAAACTCCACTGGAATCAAATGAGAACGAACCCGTGGCAATCCAAGACATCTCTGGTAATAGACGGCTAAAATATTTTTCTTTTGGGCTAAAATGTTTTTCAATTTGTGGGGTAAAACCATAGTGGCTGGGTCTGTTCGTTTCTGTGGTGTAGGTCAAGAGTACCAATGCAATAGGGCTAACTGCACGAGGTGCGTATTTGCAAAACAAGTCACGGGGTAACGGTTTTGTAAATCGAGGGATCTTCGTGCAGCAGTTTATTGGGGTCAATTGAGACTTACGGGCGGTTCAGGGTTAATACAGTAGGGCTAACTGCGTGAGGTGCATATTTACAAAAGTCACGGGGTAACGGTTTTGTAAATCGAGGGATCCTCACATAGCAGTTTACTGGGAGTTAATCGATTTGCCAGGAACCACTGGGTGCGCCCTGTCTGGTCTTGGGTTAAGGGATCAGATCTGGTGGAGACGTCTCGTCCAACAGATTATTAGACGCAGCGTCGAACGGAGAAATCCAACAGAAACAGCCAGTATGGGTAAATCTCAGAGTAAGCTTGCCAAATTTGATACACCGGTTTTCTGTAAAATTAGGGAAAAAAAACTATGAGGGAAAATGTATGTTAGACATTGAAAAGCTGATAAAATACCATGACTTCCTCAGGGAGGGAACACTGAGCACAACTACTGAGAGTAGTTTGAGAATCAGTGGAACAAGGCAGCGCGGAACAAAAGGTTGTTGTGGCTGCGTTCAACACGTGTGTTAGGGTTAATGCATGACATTAGATGTCTGAACTTAAATTTATATGATAAGGATTGAAGTAGCAAGCAGCAATAAGGCTGTCTGTGTGAAATTGAGGGAACTGTAAGTGAGAGACTTGATAGAAGGTTGGTGTGTGAGATATGTGTGTGGGGATTGTAAGCAAGCAATCATGTACTGGTTAGATACAGAAGGAACTGGCATGTAGAGAAAAGAAAGGAGAAGATAATGAAGGAACTGGCATGTAGAGAAAAGAAAGGAGAGGATACAGAAGGAAGTGGCATGTAGGGAAAGATTGAGAAGAAATATAGTGGAAACCTATATGTGATGAAAATAAAATGTCTGACAGAATTTATGGAAATTATAGTTTTACTAAAAACGAATGCATATAGCCTGATATTTATGATTGTAGACGATGTCTGTATTTAATATCTGAGGAGTGACTGAGGGTCCAGCTATGCTGGGAGTACAGCAGCAGTGTTTGCTTATTCAGCCCGGCTTCCAGATGTTGGATATGTACTTGTTCTGTAATTAGTGTTGTTGATGATAATACCAAATTAGTAAAATGTAAAGACAGCTATGTCCAAAGATTCTGGAAATCAATAATGTATAATGTCGGTCTGTTTTTATAAAGGAAATTCTGGGTCGGGTTAGGGTTAGGGTAATTTCCCTGGACAAGTGATTATATAAAGAGAAACTTTGTGAAAACAACTTAGAATATTTGTTTTGCATTCCTGTGCAGCTTATGGAAATTAATGTCCTGCTAATGATAATGATGAATACAGTTTGATGTAGAATTGATGACTCTGACAAATGTGAGTTGTAATATATACAAAGGTAACTAAAGGATGATTGTCTTTTAATTAACATGTTTAAAAAGGGTTTAGATTATATAGAGAGACTAACTCACGGATGATTTATAATAATTGCAAAAGATGTATCAAAAGCAGAGAGTGACTTTTCGTCAAAGTTAGTGTTAATCCTAATTGGAGAGTGATAAACTCCTAGAAAAAACTTTGAAGTCAGATATTAAACTATGGTAATTAAGAATTTGACAACTAAAATTGAGATGAAATGAAATGTTATTGAGAACTAGAATAATTATTTGTATTTAAGATCAAATAAGCAGAAGTAATAGGCTACTGAATTAGCAGTTGCGAAATGTAAAATGTGTAGAAAGGCGACTGATTAAACAAACCGTATGTTTTGTAAGTTTTTTGACCATGAAAGAACTAGAAGCTGATGTTTTGCTTTCAAAAGAAAAGTTCGTTATTGGCTGTAATGAAACAGTTTGATTATCTGAATCTGGTGTGTGATGTAGCTGAAACTGCCAGTGCGACAGAGACTCAATCTGAGTGGAAATTTGTAATGCCTAAATTACCTGATGTATGGGCAAAAGACAAATTTAAAAAAATGTTTATTTGAAAATGCATGTAATTTCTGGCAAAGATGCCTTAAGCTGGGATAGAGTTAAAAGATGGTAGATACATTTTGATGTTAGAAGTTTATAAGAATGCAGTGTGCCAGTCCTTAAGGCCTCAGAGTCTCTCTCTCATTCAATGTCAGCTAAAAGCTGTTATCTGAGCCTGTGTCATAAGTGCTATTTATAGTAAAGCACAATGTTTCAGTTGAAAATCATAGACAGAGATGTTAAAATAAATCATTGCAATTCAGAGGGCAATTTGTATTTGTAAATGTTTTGAAAGTAAAACTGAATGACTTTAAAGAAGTCTTTCAAATAATAATGCAGACATTAAACGGAAAAAGTGACGTTTTTGACTAGATTATTTTGGGACCAGTAACTTCTTTGTCTGATCTTAGTCTCCACCATGGAACAGGGCCGATGGCTCCGGCTACAGAGGTAACGGTACACTGAATGGATGGTTGTGATAACTAAATTTACTAAATATAATCTAAGCATTGTGAGTTTGCTAATTTGGAGATGTTCAATGGATTTAAGTGATTAATACTGATGTTATTAACCTGTCTCCCTGTGTTAACACTATTAGGCAGTCCGAATGGCTCTGCTGACTCTTGAATGTGCCTTTCTTAAAGCTCCAGAAAACAACTGATTATGTTGAAGAAAACTGATTTGGTGATGGGACAGAGCGGTTACCAGTGTGCATGAGGTGATTACTCAGAGACGGGTAAGATCTTCTTTGGCCTAACAGAGGACAACCTAAGCCAGGGGGTCACCGCCGACACCTGGCATCTCCTGAAGGGGGGTGTTTTATGTGAGATGGGTATGAGAGTGGAGCAGCTGTCTGCGAGGCCAACAGCATCCTTTATCGTTAGGGCGGATGAGCTGTGAGGAGTTACGGCAGTCTGACCCAGAAACATGAGTTCCTCTATACCACTCACCAGAAACCGTATTCATTGTATGGCTTGTTTTTCATTGTGCCTGTACTAAAGTGTCTGCAACTATGCCAGGGGACAACACCCCTGATGGAGATTATAGATTAAGAGCCAATGGGAATGGGCTTTCAAGAGCCGGTGAGACCATGAGGGGATTGCCATTATTTGTTGTGGAGACAGTAGCAAAACCTTTTGTGATGTTGGTTGCCTTATGGGCAAGAAAATGTATAGAAGTGTTGATTTTGAACTAATATGTCTATAACATAGTTTTAACTCCTGAAGGTTGGTAGACATGGTGGTGGCTAAAGACAAAGACCGCTTTTGTAGATTCAAGAAAAAGTCTGCATTACAAAGATGAATGGTCAAAGGTTATTGTAATGAATTTAATATTACATTATGTCTGAATTACAGTCTTATAAGGCTGTTGAAAAGATTATTTGTTTATAGTGAGAGAGACTGTTTGAGTGGAGGAAGGGATGGTAACTGTCTTTCTGTTATCAGCCTGCTAAAGCAAGCTTGAGCAAAATAGTGATAATGAACCAAAACAACCTAGCTGACTTTTCTAAAAATCAAATGAATAATGAACAGACATGATTTTAAACTGGTCAAGAGACCATGTAAAATTAGGTAAACCTTGAGGAAAATGTGAAGTTTAAAATCCTACTTAAAATGTAAATCTTTTTAGAGACGATATATTGAAAAGCGAACATTGAAAAGTAGCAGTAGCAGTTGACATGCGTATCTAATATGAGTGTGTGAGTGTGTGTGATGGTGACAGCACTTTGTCTTGTATGTGACTATGTGTTAGTTTGGGGTACTATTACTCAGTCTGAATAGGGTGTATATTGGGATGACTTGGATGGCTTTTGGCAAATGACAAATTTTAAAAGAAGCTGTTAATTCTGTTAGGTAAAAAGATGATGCAGAACATAGGACGAGCTTTAAAGGGATTAGTTATCCAGCTCTGTCTGCTTCTGGTAATTATGAATTAAGCTATGGATTAAAAGCATTTATGATTTAAAGTTGTAGATCGCTGTCCATCATGGGTTGAGATAAATAAAATGTTATAGATTTGACGGCAACAACAAAGTGACACATTGGCTAAGTCAATATCAAATTGTCAAGAGAGACCTTCACATTTATGATTATTGTGAACAAAGGGGGAGAATGTAGATGACTGACATTGACCAAGTCTGTACAGCACGACCTGACCTGACAGAAACAATTGATGACTTTGAAAATGTTTGTAGATGACTGAATTAAGAGACCAAACAACAGGCCTGAAAAGCAGGATACACTGTAAGACTGAGGGCCGTTGCCTTCAAATACTCTGATAAGAAGATGTGTTTGTGGCTTTAAGTAATATTTTTGTTTCAAGAGGCAGAGAAAGATGTCTGGAGGAAATTTGGCTTTAGGACAACGTTTGGGTTAGTGATGATGGCAAACTTTATCCAAACACAATTATGTTAAATTGATGCATGAGTTGAGTCATGCATCAAAAGGGGGATGGTAACAATTGACAAAATATGGTTTATTAAGGGACAATATATGTTGGGAGGACACTGGGCTTAATTGGGTAAAAGGCTGTCCCTAACAAATTTGCTGTCTGTAAATGTATTTGCAGGACTGTTTCAACAGGGAACGCCAGGGCAGATGCAGCAGCGAAGGCTGCGGCAGCACAGCAGACAAAATAAACTATGTGTACTTTACTATCTGAAAATAACCTCGACATTTGTTTTTCTGTACAGATCATGCAGACTTTTGATACAGGGCAGAAAGTGCCCAATAAAATGATGGCTATGGATGAATTTGGCTAACTATCCTGGCCTGGGTTATTATTGTGGCAGAAAGAAACAGGGCCACACCTGCGCAGCGCATAACTTAAGATTTTCCTTTTGCAGAATGTCAGGGTGGATTGTAGCAAACAGAACTGATTCTGTTCCAAATGTATAAATATTGTGTTGTTGACATGAGCAAAGTGGGTTGAATATTAATGTAATAGTTGAATGAGTGCTATTAAGTGAGCAAGAAATTATCCGGTGATAATATGTTTCAGGTTGTTGAATTGGCCAAATGTTGAGAATAAATTTGCAATTAACAATGAATATCATCAGCAAGGTAAACAAATAGTGATAATTCAACAGGTCACACCAGAAGGAACAACCGGCTAGACAAGCGGTCACCAACAGAATACTCAGGGTCTCCATTCACAGGTGACAGCAGCCAGGTAATGTTCTACTCCACAAACAAGGTTGTAAGGTTGGAGATTGTGACACCTCCGTCCAAACATCTCACCTTAGACTACACCGACAGGCCTCAACCATCATATAGAGCACAAAGTGAGGGGTCAAAGGCTCGTGCTAGTAACAGCCTCCCTCACCGACGAGGGAAAGACCACGGCAACGACTCGCAAAGAGTCACCCTGGTGAAGACGGGATGTCCATGGGGCGAACGAGATGACCAACACAGCTGGAGGAAGATGCACCAACTAATGGGTTGAGTTTAGCAAAAGAATCTGTTTTTGTGATGCTTTCGATGGTTTTATTTGATTGAATCCAACTAGGGCTTAGTATTGATACAGACCCAATGATTTGATTGGTCACTGATTCATTAGAAAGTATTTTAGGTAAATGGAATGATTGTTTGATTAATCTCTGGGGGGTTGGGGTTTTTCGGTGGTAGGATTGTCAATATTGTGTGTTTCCAGTTCAGTACAGAGACTGGTCAGAGCAGGGATGTCTGTTAAATTGGTGAAAATTACAGTCGATCCGAATGATGATGACAATGACAAAAGATTTGATGATGATTCAAGTAGCGGAAATTTCAGTGAAATGTGGTAAATATTGGGGTATGATTTTCCTTTCTTTTTCTTCTTATGAATGTTTTTGATATAAACAGAGGGTTAAAAGCTGTGGTTATCCGCTATGAGATGACGTACAAGGAGAGGGTTTGAAATGAAGGATTCTATTCTACTTTTATTCTTTGTATTTTTGATGACCTGCTAAAATAACCAGTGTGAATTGATGGTTTTGCTTTTCTTACTAATCTGTACACTATTTCTTATTTAACTGAGGTGACTGAGGGTTCGATCTAGGTCGAGAGTGCAATAACAGTGTTTATTCATTCAGCCCGGCTTCAGATAAAGTCTTTACTTGCTTGCTAATACTTAAGGGACTATCCTTACAAAAACAGCCTAAGGTTTTTCTTTTCTAAATAATATTTCACAAATGTTTATGAAGAGTGATCAGTTATGCGAAAACCAGAGATGAAGAGTAGCGTGATGATATGACTTAAAATTTGTCCTTTTGTTAATTATTGTGATTATGGGTAATCAGAATGATAAAAAGTGGGGAATTGTTGTAGGAATTTTAATAGTCATTTATTCCTAACACATATCATAAGAGAGATAACCTATTCAATGTGCAAAAGTATATGTGTGTACGTGATAGTAAACGAACTTATGACGGGCAGCCCTATGAATATAGGGGGGACGACGCAGGAGATGGAGAGATTTTATCACCTTAAGGCAACTTGGAGATGTATTAGAGCTAAAACTCAAAGAGTTCCGCTGCGGTATATTTGATGAATGTCATAACCGAGGGGCAGCAAGCAGTTGCTAGCATTCTAGCTCGGTTTGCTAATTCCATAACGGTAACAAGAGGCCAGGAAGACCACAGCACAGCGAAGGAAAACGTCTTTTGGATAGCAGTTTCAGTTACCAGCAGAAATGGACCTGACAGGGGATCTACAGTAGGTTACTGTACTTCAGTAGCAGGTGTCATTTGATGGGTTGACGATGTAGAAAATTGCAGCGGTAAGCAGCCTTAGACAGCCGTGACCAACGCAGCAGGACCGTGCAAAACCACAATTATGATCCCGACACTAATGTTAGAGGTGACCAACGTGTTCAGGCTGGTTGTAGAGCATAAAATTCACAATAGCGTCTGTTAACGTTAGATCGAAGATTAGATCGGAGATGAGAAGCGGCGACAAGCACGCCAGAGTCCTTTCATGCTCATGCTCGACTGAAAATAAAATTGATAATATTTGCCTTTATGAGTGTCTGCAGAGCTGTTAGGAGAGGCAGGAGAGTAGCTGTTCTTTTTAAAGATATCTATCAATGTAAGCAAATATCATTTGGTAATTACCCGTCTTTCGAATATCTGGGTATTGTGTTAAAAGTTCACCACGCATTTTACTTATCATTGTTTACAGGCCTCCAAAATACTCTCCAGCCTTTGCTGAAGACTTTACAGAACTGCTATCAACAATTTCCTCAGAGTTTGACTGTTTTGCTATTGCTGGAGATTTTAACATTCACATAGATAATGCAGAAACCAATATGGCAAAATAAATCAAAACGTTTTAAAAACTTTTGATCTGACTCAGCATGTACATGGACCGACACACAATCGTGGACACACTCTAGATTGACTTATCAGTAAGGGTCTAAACATTTCATCGATTGTTGTTAAGGATGTAGCACTGTCTGATCATTTCTGTATTTTCTTTGATAAATTGATCTCTCCTGCCATTGAAGCTAGATCTGTGTCTGTCAAGAAGAGATGCTTAAATAAGAACACTAGTGTGTTATTTATGAAGGCTATATCTTTAACACCAAGTATATCTGCTGACTCTGTTGATTTTCTCCTTGATTCTTTTAACTCAAAAGTTAAAGGTGTAATTGATGATATTGCTCCTGTGAAAGTCAGGAAGAGTGGTAGACAAAAAGCACCTTGGAGAAACTCAACAGCAGTGCAAAATATGAAAAGACAATGCAGAAAAGCAGAGCACATGTGGCAGAAGACAAAACTTGTAGTCAATTATAACATCTACAAAGACACCATCCATGCTTTCAATATGGAACTAGGCAAAGCTAGACAGACTTTCTTCTCGAATATTATAAACAGCAACTTTAACAACACACACACTCTTTTTGCTACTGTAGAGAGACTGACAAACCCCCCAAGCCAGATTCCCAATGAATTGCTCTCAGAGAGCAAGTGCAGGGAGTTTGCTTCTTTCTTCTCTGGGAAAATCAATAATATCAGAAAGGTGATCAGCACATCCTTGAGCCGCACTGGGGTCAGAGAGATAAGACCACAACCTAAGAAAGTAGTCACTATATCTGATTTGAAAGAAATTGATGGCAAAATTTTGGAAGAAACCATAAAGCACCTTAAAACATCAACCTGCGCCCTTTACGCACTTCCCACATCTTTCTTCAAAAGTGTGGTTAAACAGCTTATAAGCATATCTTCTAGAAGAGGTAAATGCCTCACTTCTCTCTGGGAGTTTTCCAAACTCCCTGAAAACTGCAGTTGTCAAGCCCCTCTTGAAAAAGGGCAATCTGGATAAGACCATATTAAGCAACTATAGAACGATCTCAAATCTTCCTTTCATAGGCAAGATCATTTAAAAAGTTGTCTTCAATCAGCTGAACAAATTCTTAAGCTCGAATGGATACTTTGACAATTTTCAATCTGGTTTCAGATCACAAGCACAGAGACAGCGCTCATAAAGATAATAAACGATATTCGCTTAAATACTGATAAAGGTAAATGATCAGTTCTGGTACAACCTTGACCTCAGTGCTGCATTTGACACTGTCGATCACAACATACTTCTTGACAGGCTGGAAAACTGGGTGGGGCTTTCTGGGATAGTCCTAAAATGGTTCAGGTCATACTTAGAAGGGAGAGGTTATTATGTGAGTATAGGAGACCATAAGTCTGAGTGGACATCCATGACATGCGGAGTCCCTCAAGGCTCAATTCTTGGGCCACTCCTATTCAACCTGTACTTCCTCCCAATGAGCCAAATAATGAAAAAGAACCGCATCTCTTACCACAGCTATGCAGACGACACACAGCTCTACTTAGCCCTATCTCCTAACGGTTACAGCCCCATTGACTCCCTGTTCGAATGCATTGATGAAGTCAACAGTTGGCAGTGCCAAAACTTTCTTCAGTTAAACAAAGACAAAACTGAAGTCATTGCGTTTGGAAACAAAGATGAAGTTCTCAAGGTGAACGCATACCTTCACTCTAGGGGTCAAACAACTAAAAATCAAGTCAGGAATCTCGGTGTGTCTCTAGAGTCAGACCTTAGCTTCAGTAGTCATATCAAAGCAATAACTAAATCAGCGTATTATCATCTGAAAAATATTGTTAGAATTAGATGCTTTGTTTCCAGTCAAGACTTAGAGAAACTTGTGCATGCTTTCATCACCAGCAGGGTGGATTATTGTAATGGACTCCACTGGCCTTCCTAAAAAGACCATTAGACAGTGTCAGCTCAAACAGAACGCTGAGCAGAACCAGAAAATATGAACACATCACACCAGTCCTCAGGTCTTTACATTGGCTCCCAGTTACATTTAGGATTGATTTTAAAGTATTATTACTGGTATATAAATCATTTAATGGCCTAGGACCTCAATACATTGCAGATATGCTCACTGAATATAAACCCAACAGATCACTCAGATCATTAGGATCACATCAGCTAGAAATACCAAGGGTTCACTAGCATGGTTAAGCATGGTGAGTCTGCTTTTAGCTACTATGCCAGCCGCAGCTGGAACCAGCTTCCAGAAGAGATCAGATGTGCTCCTACAGTAGTCACTTTCAAATCCAGACTCAGAACACATCTGTTTAGCTGTGCATTCACTGAATGAGCACTGTGCCACTGTTCGTCCGACTGTTTTTACTGTATTTATTATATATTAATTTTTTTAATCTAAACTAAATTTTATTCTAAATCATTATTATTTCTTTTGATTATTTTAATTTATTCTATGTAAAGCACTTTGAATTACCAGTGTGTATGAAATGTGGTATATAAATAAACTTGCCTTGCCTTGCCTTGAAACCAGTCTTGGACTACAGTGTGAAACCAGTCTTGGGCTACAGTGGGAAAGCAGTCTTGGACTACAGTGTGAAACCAGTCTTGGGCTACAGTGGGAAACCAGTCTTGGGCTACAGTGGGAAACCAGTCTTGGGCTTCAGTGGGGAAACCAGTCTTGGGCTTCAGTGGGAAACCAGTCTTGGGCTTCAGTGGGAAACCAGTCTTGGGCTACAGTGGGAAACCAGTCTTGGGCTACAGTGGGAAACCAGTCTTGGGCTACAGTGGGAAACCAGTCTTGGGCTACAGTGGGAAACCAGTCTTGGGCTACAGTGGGAAACCAGTCTTGGGCTACAGAGGGAAACCAGTCTTGGGCTTCAGTTGGAAA
The DNA here is from genome assembly GCA_030578275.1 of Meda fulgida. Classification (NCBI taxonomy): domain Eukaryota; kingdom Metazoa; phylum Chordata; class Actinopteri; order Cypriniformes; family Leuciscidae; genus Meda; species Meda fulgida. The sequence continues at coordinate 421,490 of CM060632.1, read as the reverse complement.
CCAGTCTTGGGGTTCAGTGGGAAACCAGTCTTGGGCTTCAGTGGGAAACCAGTCTTGGGCTTCAGTGGGAAACCAGTCTTGGGCTTCAGTGGGAAACCAGTCTTGGGCTTCAGTGGGAAACCAGTCTTGGGCTACAGTGGGAAACCAGTCTTGGGCTTCAGTGGGAAACCAGTCTTGGGCTTCAGTGGGAAACCAGTCTTGGGCTTCAGTGGGAAACCAGTCTTGGGCTACAGTGGGAAACCAGTCTTGGGCTACAGTGGGAAACCAGTCTTGGGCTACAGTGGGAAACCAGTCTTGGGCTTCAGTGGGAAACCAGTCTTGGGCTACAGTGGGAAACCAGTCTTGGGCTACACGGTGATACGACTGCTGGCATAATGTCACACATCTATTATTCACTCTGCAGTGATCATAACACGAATGAAGTTTGCATTAATTGTTCTGTTAATCACTGTGAAACTATTTTGAAACAATCTGTACTGTATTAAAAAAAATCATTAATCATCTTCAGAGCTACGATCTCATTTAGTGTACACTGTAAGAATTCTCTTGACTGCTATTAATTTATCACATTTCTTATTGGTAGCATTTTTTTTTTTCGTTTGAAAAAATGACAACAATGCATCATGCAAGGTTTCAGTTTTTTCTTTTTGTGGAAATGAATGTCATGCTAAACATTTTCAAATGTTCATTAAAATAGTCTCATCAAACACTGAGCAGCAAAGATAAAGAGCAGGTCGAGGAGACAGGAGACCATCCATCTAAAAATACTGAAATGTAAACACTGAATCTGTTCAAATGACCAAACAGTTTCTTAGTTCCCAGCCAGTTTAAATGCCTTTTCCCTGAAACATGTCTTCCATTGTTGAAGAAGCTTCTGTCCGAGTCTCAAAGCGACAGTTTCATCCCACAGAGTTCTCAGGTTTAGTGTAGAAAACCGGTTCTAATGAAAGAAAACTGAGGAAAAAACACAAACAAACCTGTAGTTCTGTCACATAAACACAGGAGTCAACAGCAGAAGAGCTTTACATTTAATGAGAACACTTCACACACTGCAGAAGTGTAAAACATGCATCATTATGAATTCCAACGTACTGAACAAAAATTAATTATTTTTCAAATAATAACAGAAATGAGCTGTAACACACTCCTGCAGAGCTTCCACTGGTGATCCTCTAACCCGGGATGTGTTTGATCAGGGCAGTCTCTCCAGGAGCAGGAGAAACACAACACTCCTGATACACAGAGGTCAGACGGAGTGTGTGTGTGTGTGAGGAGAGGGTCTGAAGCTGGAGCGATCCAGGAGACCGGCGTCAGTCAGAGAATAGTGATGTGTGGCCCATTCCCGACGCTCCCGTCTCACCGACAGCAGCTCTTCTGCTTCCTTCGGGAGCGCAGACTCCTCCTGCTCAGAGAACACACACTTACAGGGGTTACAATCACTACAACACACAATACTCAAACCACACACTTTGGATTATGTTGTGTAGTAAATAAATCCAAACAATCAAAAAGCCATTCAGTTAAACTCTCTTCATTCTTTGTTCTGGTTCCCTCAGTCCCACTTGATAGGGCCATTAGCATTTGTCTTCCCAGGTGAGAAACTCATTATTATTCATGATGATTCACACCCTCCTCACATACAGCTTTCTTACACAGAACATGTCTTACACATTTTAAAGGCTTCTACTGAAAGGTGTAGTCTTGTGTGTATGTGTGTGTGTGTATGTTTTGACCTGCTGTAAGAGCAGAGACTGGTCGTGGCCGCTGCTCATGTGTGTGTCCACCAGAAGGGTGTGTGTGTGTGTGTTCTGACCTGCTGTAAGAGCAGAGACTGGTCGTGGCCGCTGCTCGTGTGTGTCCACCAGAAGGGTGTGTGTGTGTGTGTGTTCTGAACTGCTGTAAGAGCAGAGACTGGTCGTGGCCGCTGCTCATGTGTGTGTCCACCTGAAGGGTGAGTGTGTGTGTGTGTTTTGACCTGCTGTAAGAGCAGAGACTGGTCGTGGCCGCTGCTCATGTGTGTGTCCACCAGAAGGGTGTGTGTGTGTGTGTGTGTGTATTCTGACCTGCTGTAAGAGCAGAGACTGGTCGTGGCCGCTGCTCATGTGTGTGTCCACCAGAAGGGTGTGTGTGTGTGTGTTCTGACCTGCTGTAAGAGCAGAGACTGGTCGTGGCCGCTGCTCATGTGTGTGTCCACCAGAAGGGTGTGTGTGTGTGTGTTCTGAACTGCTGTAAGAGCAGAGACTGGTCGTGGCCGCTGCTCATGTGTGTGTCCACCAGAAGGGTGTGTGTGTGTGTGTGTGTGTTCTGACCTGCTGTAAGAGCAGAGACTGGTCGTGGCAGCTGCTCATGTGTGTGTCCACCAGAAGGGTGTGTGTGTGTGTGTTCTGACCTGCTGTAAGAGCAGAGACTGGTCGTGGCCGCTGCTCATGTGTGTGTCCACCAGAAGGGTGTGTGTGTGTGTGTTCTGAACTGCTGTAAGAGCAGAGACTGGTCGTGGCCGCTGCTCATGTGTGTGTCCACCAGAAGGGTGTGTGTGTGTGTGTGTGTTCTGACCTGCTGTAAGAGCAGAGACTGGTCGTGGCCGCTGCTCATGTGTGTGTCCACCAGAAGGGTGTGTGTGTGTGTGTGTTCTGAACTGCTGTAAGAGCAGAGACTGGTCGTGGCCGCTGCTCATGTGTGTGTCCACCAGAAGGGTGTGTGTGTGTGTGTGTGTGTTCTGACCTGCTGTAAGAGCAGAGACTGGTCGTGGCAGCTGCTCATGTGTGTGTCCACCAGAAGGGTGTGTGTGTGTGTGTTCTGACCTGCTGTAAGAGCAGAGACTGGTCGTGGCCGCTGCTCATGTGTGTGTCCACCAGAAGGGTGTAGTCGGCCATGAGGGGCGTCCCAGCAGGAGCAGGCCGGAGCGGCAGAAGGTGGAGCACAGACGAGGCCATCACACTCATCAGCACAGGAGGACACGGGCGCAGGTACCACACCTCAGGACACTCCTGCAGACCAGAGCAGTGTGTTCAGCAGCACACCAACACACACATCTAGCACATCACAAGCTGCAGAACACTGGCGAGAGCAGCAGAATACATCACTCAAGACAACACACCAGCAGGATGGCAAGTCTAAAAACAAAACAAGTCAGAAAACACAACAAGTCATACACAACAGAAGACAGCCAGGGCCTGAAATTAACACTGCGTTAGGCGAGTGTATGAAACCGTATCAGTCGCCAGAAACAATTTTTTGATTTCAAACAAATGCAATGTTGTGATAACAAACAACGCTCTGTAGAGTTGACGGGTCAGTGCTGCATCGTCACGAAGGTTTCAGCCTTTCCAATGTAAATATTCAAGAGCTGGAACACGTGAAGGGGAATTCGTTACTCGCGCGCTGTGTGGAAAGTTTAACATCCGAAGCTTGGACACATTCGCTCAAAACGGTCAAAAAACACCCGTCTCCTAGCATCCTAGTAAACCGTCGTCTTACGTGAACGCAAACACCAAACGTGTGATCCGTGCGTGCATTCAGTCTTAAAGTGACAGCAGCCTAATAATCAAGGCAACAAAAGACAAACAAACACTCACTGCTCCTGAACCTTAAAAAGGATATAAAGCATATGCAGTGTTATTTCTTTGATTAGCCTACTTTATTATATTTTGGTACCTGAAAACTATTAGAGCTTCTTGAAGAGCAATGTTCATTTCATTTGTATGTCTTGTATTATTTATTTGTGCAAAATTTGATTGCTTGTTCTTATTTTATTACGGACTGTCTACTTGTCTTTAAAATGTAGGCTATTAAATTTTATTAGTTAAGATAGTAGTTTTAGCTGTGGTATCAAATTGGAATAGATGAATATGGTACAGTACACACACACACAGACACACACACACAAGATCCGATGAAGGACCTCCCCGCCCCCCACACACACACACACACACACACACACACAAACACACACACACACACACACACACACACACAAGATCCGATGAAGGACCTCCGCACCACCCCCACACACACACACCAAGATCCGATGAAGGACCTCCGCGCCACACACACACACACACACAACGATCTCATGAAGGACCTCCGCGCCACACACACACACACACACACACACACACAGACACACACACACACACATGATCTGATGACGGACCTCCGCGCCACACACACACGATCTAATGAAGGACCTCCGCGCCACACACACACACACACACACACACACACACACACACACACACACACACACACGATCTGATGAAGGACCTCCGCGCCACACACACACACACACACACACACGATCTGATGAAGGACCTCCGCGCCACACACACACGATCTAATGAAGGACCTCCGCGCCACACACACACACACACACACACACACACACACACACACACACACACACACATGATCTGATGAAGGACCTCCGCGCCACACACACACGATCTAATGAAGGACCTCCGCGCCACACACACACACACACACACACACACCACACGATCTGATGAAGGACCTCCGCGCCACACACACACACAAGATCCGATGAGGACCTCCGCGCCCCACACACACACACACCCCCCACACACACACACACACACACACACACACATGATCTGATGAACGACCTCCGCGCCACACACACACACACACACACACACACAAGATCTAATGAAGGACCTCCGCGCCACACACAAACGATCTAATGAAGGACCTCCGCGCCACACACACACACACAAGATCTAATGGAGGACCTCCGCGCCCCACACACACACACACACACACACACACACAAGATCTAATGAAGGACCTCCGCGCCACACACACACACACACACACAAACGATCTAATGAAGGACCTCCGCGCCACACACACACACATACACACACACACACCCACACACGATCTAATGAAGGACCTCCGCGCCACACACACACACACCCACCCACACACGATCTAATGAAGGACCCCCGCGCCACACACACACACACCCACACACGATCTAATGAAGGACCTCCGCGCCACACACACACACACACACACACACACACACGATCTAATGCAGAACCTCCGCGCCACACACACACACACCCACCCACACACGATCTAATGAAGGACCTCCGCGCCACCACACACACACACCCACCCACACACGATCTAATGAAGAACCTCCGCGCCACACACACACACACTCACACACACACACACACACACACCCACACACGATCTAATGCAGAACCTCCGCGCCACACACACACACACACCCACCCACACACGATCTAATGAAGGACCTCCGCGCCACACACACACACACCCACCCACACACGATCTAATGCAGAACCTCCGCGCCACACACACACACACACCCACCCACCCACGATCTAATGAAGGACCCCCGCGCCACACACACACACACCCACACACGATCTAATGAAGGACCCCCGCGCCACCCACACACACACCCACACACGATCTAATGAAGGACCTCCGCACCACACACACACAACACCACCCACCCCCGATCTAATGAAGGACCCCCGCGCCACACACACCACACACTCACACCCACCCACTCCACGATCTAATGAAGGACCCCCGCGCCACACACACACACACCCACCCACCCACGTTCTAATGTAGGACCCCCCGCGCCACACACACACACACCCACACCACGATCTAATGAAGGACCTCCGCGCCACACACACACCCACGGCACACACGATCTAATGCAGAACACCTGCCGCGCCACACACACTCACACACACCCACGCCACCCACGATCTAATGAAGGACCCCCGCGCCACACACCCACCCACCCACGATCTAATGAAGGACCCCCGCGCCACACACCAACACACACCCACACACGAGCTAATGAAGGACCCCCGCGCCACACACACACCCACCCACACACGATCTAATGCAGAACCTCCGCGCCACACACACACACACACCCACCCACCCACGATCTAATGATGGGACCCCCCGCGCCACACACACACACACCCACACACGATCTAATGAAGTACCTCCGCACCACACACACTCACACCCACCCACCCACGATCTAATGAAGGACCCCCGCCCACACACACACACACCCACACACGATCTAATGAAGGACCTCCGCGCCACACACACACACAACCCACACACGATCTAATGAAGGACCTCCGCACCACACACACTCACACCCACCCAACCCACGATCTAATGAAGGACCCCCCGCGCCACACACACACATCACACCCACACACGAGCTAATGAAGGACCTCTCGCGCCACACACACACACACCCACACACGATCTAATGAAGGACCTCCGCACCACACACACTCACACCCACCCACCCACGATCTAATTAAGGACCCCCGCACCACACACACACACACCCACCCACCCACGATCTAATGAAGGACCCCCCGCGCCACACACACACCCACCCCACACACGATCTAATGCAGAACCTCCGCGCCACACACACACACACACCCACCCACCCACGATCTAATGAAGGACCCCCGCGCCACACACACACACACCCACACACGAACTAATGAAGGACCTCCGCACCACACACACTCACACCCACCCACCCACGATCTAATGAAGGACCCCCGCGCCACACACACACACTCACCACCCACCCACCCACGATCTAATGAAGGACCCCCCGCGCCACACACACACACCCACACACGATCTAATGAAGGACCTCCGCGCCACACACACACACACCCACACACGATCTAATGAAGGACCTCCGCACCACACACACTCACACCCACCCACCCACGATCTAATGAAGGACCCCCGCACCACACACACTCACACCCACCCACCCACCCACCCACGATCTAATGAAGGACCTCCGCACCACACACACTCACACCCACCCACCCACGATCTAATGAAGGACCCCCGCGCCACACACACACACACCCACACACGATCTAATGAAGGACCTCCGCGCCACACACACACACACCCGATCTAATGAAGGACCTCCGCACCACACACACTCACACCCACCCACCCACGATCTAATGAAGGACCCCCGCGCCACACACACACACCACCCACCCACCCACGATCTAATGAAGTACCCCCCGCGCCACACACACACACACCCACACACGATCTAATGAAGGACCTTCCGCGCACACACACACACACCCACACACGATCTAATGAAGGACCCCCCGCGCCACACACAACACACACCCACACACGATCTAATGAAGGACCTCCGCACCACACACACTCACACCCACCCACCCACGACTAATGAAGGACCCCCGCGCCACACACACCCACACACGATCTAATGAAGGACCTCCGCGCCACACACACACACACCCGATCTAATGAAGGACCTCCGCGCCACACACACTCACACCCACCCACCCACGATCTAATGAAGGACCCCCGCGCCACACACACACACACCCACACACGATCTAATGAAGGACCTCCGCGCCACACACACAAACACACAAACAAGATCTGATGAAGGACCTCCAAATATAAAGAGCATTATAATAATTTGTGCATAGCCTATCTGAACATTATACTTGTAATGGTAATCTAGAGATGCACCGATTCATCGGCTAGTGACCGGAATTGGACGGTTTTCACGGGGACCACTCTGACATATGCCGGTTTTATGCCGGTCTAATGCACTCGGCACCGCGTGATTAACATCGCCCAACATCAGCATCACACGCGCACACGGAACGCACATGTAGGAAACCTCGTGAATTACTGCCGCTTCAGATTGCGAGCGCGAGCGGCGCGTATTTCTCCGGAGTGCATTCACACCGCGAGCAGGAGCAACATATATATATGGTGTTTTATATATTTATATTTATATATATTTATATGAAAAAATATATTTGTGTGTGCTGTAAAGTGGTTAGGAAAAATGAAATCGGAATCGGCTAAAATCTGCATCAGCAGGTCAAACTCAATGAAAAATTGTAATCGGCCTATAAAATTGTAATCAGTGCATCTCTATAATCCCCACCAGCACATGCAGAAACTAAGAAATTAATTTTCCAATAAAGATATTTTATTTTTCAGCCGCAAGCCACTGAAGAGCTGGTCAATTAGGAGTGGCGAGATCATCCTTAAGCACAGTGCCCTGAACACACACTAACCCACACTATCAAGCATATCCCATCATGTATTATGTCAGTGAACTCATGTGAGATAGTGAGGAAAACATTCCATTGTAAGTAATAGTTCGATATTACATATAATTTGGTAGTAAAACAAAGTTTTACACATTTTAACAGGGCAAATATGAGTAGGCAATGTGTATCGTGTACCACATTTGCAACTGCTTTTTATCACTTAGCAATTTTAAATTGTTTTCTTAGAAACATAGCAACTACAGTATGTGAACAAACATTTAGAATATTATTGTAAACTGCAAAGTACTGGAAGCTCTGTAAACACATTCTTGCAGCACTATAAGTAGGGGTGGTTAATCTGTCTGATTTCCCGATTCGATTATGATTATTGAAGTCCCGATTCAATTACAGTCGATTTTCGATTATTAACGATTCTAGATTAGCGATCATTGATTTTTCCTTTCACAACAGTAAACGAAAATACACTAGACCAACATATGATTATATTAGCAGCACCTTTTGGTATTAATTGCACTTTTTATTTGTTTGATATTCAAAGAAAATGTAATGATGTTTAGTGAGGACATGCAAACATGCTTGTTGTCTACTACTTAGGCAACCCATTATCTTTAAATTAATTTTTTTTAAAAGCAATTGTGTTGCATTATAATGCAAAGGCACCTGGTTCTATTAATTGGCATTAAAAGGCATTTGTGATTTCCTTCAATTGCAAATCTTTGAAGCAAGTTTGGGGGATTTGAAGGGCACCCAATTCAGAGAATCACCCAGAAATTCAAAAGAACAGCATTTATCTGAAATAGAAAGCTTTTGTAACATTAAACAATACCGTTCAAAAGTCGGTAAGAATTTGTATTCAATTTTTTGGGCGAAAGAAAAAAGAAATCATTACTTTTATTCATCAAGGATAAATTAAATTGATCAAAAGTTACAGTGAAGACATTTATAAATGTTACAAATCGATTATCTGAATCTTTGTGTTGTGTGTGTGACTAAATACTTTGCTTTAAAAGTACAAAATAATGACCCACAAAAGAATTAACGTACAATTTATTGTATTAACATTGCAAAGAACCAACAAGAAAATAAATGTGTGCCTGAACCAGGGGTGTAGCCAGAATTTAATTTTTTGGGGGGGGGGTCCCGTCTTTAAATGAGGGGGCAATATATATATATAGCCAGAATTTTATATACAGGCCTATTCTGGCGGGTGCGGTGATGCGGTGGCGACTCGTGTAACATGTAAGGGTGGCGCTGCCAATAAAGCACGAAAAAGCTGTCACAAAGAACTGCAAAAGTAATGACTATGAATATGTAAAATATAGCAAGGAGATATTTTAATTGTTTATTAATAAACAAGTTTTTCTTTGTCGGCTAAGATGAAGTTGACGATGCTGACTCGCGATCTTCAGTAGTGAACGCGCCAGAGAGAAATGCACATTTCGTAAGGATTACATAAGCAGAGAGCAGTCTGTAGTCTGTTTTCTTTCGTTTTTAATGGTTCTGTTTGAAAGGAGACATGTGAGGCAAGTAGGCTCCCTTATATGCTGAGTTTCGGTTCATTTATGAGACGAGCTCCAGTTCACGCGCCGGCGCCCCCGTTTCTTATCTGCTATATTTACTTCTTATTTATTAAATCCAGGCAATTGGTTGATGAAACATTGATTAAAATTAAGATACAATTAAATACAAAAAGAAAATTCAGGTTAAAGAAAGGGTTTTGTCCTTTCTGTTTAGATGTCTCTGTGAAAGTTTTAAAGCATATTGCCGCTTTCAGAGCGCTCACGTCCGTAACATTGTTTGTTTCCTCATAAATGCGAACGCGAAAAATAAAATAAAATAAAATGAATATTTTATGTACTGTGGAGACTGAGAGCCAACCTTTCTTCATCCGGTGGGTAGTATTACTTTGGTTTGCGCAGTGTAATTCACATAATCACTAAATAAATACTTTGGCCTCCTAAAGTTTTTTTTTTTTTTTTTTAAGCAATCAGAAATCTGAGGCCGGACATGTAAATGGCTACGCCACTGGCCTGAACTAGGAGCATACTTGTAGTAAATTAGTATTATAACGACTGGTACAGCCGAGTGTTTTTCCTTCTCTTCCTCCTCCCCCTCCTCCTCCTCCCCCTCAGCTGCTGTGCGGACGCTCTTGCTTACTGCTCCGCGCTTTGCTCTATCGCTTTTATATTTTTATATTTTATCTCCTTTTATCACCTAATTTTAACTTCAGCAAATCAGCACAGTGCTCAAACGCTTGGATTACTACAAAAAAAGCAGAATTCTTTTATTCGACCAGCCTCCCACTGAAAGCTTACATTCCGGGGAAGAGAAAACACAACTGCCTACATTCATAAGGATAAGAAAATGCCTCCTCTGGAATCTACTTGCTGCTCTAACTGCCACAGACTTCTACAAAGGATTGCAGTTCTTGAAACAAAGTTAATTGCGGGGACCATCAAACCAGACAGAACACACAACAGAGCTTCGTCATGGACGCCCTCAGCATACAGCCGGTGAGTCCCATGAATCTTCATGCTCCTCGACAGGCTATACTGATGAAGAGAAACAAGCCGACCGACTTACAAATCGATGGTACAAACAGGGAGCGAGACCCAAAGGCACTCGAGACATCAGATTGTCACGAGCATCATATATTGCTGCAGTAGCATCCTCTACCCCAGATACGGCTCTGGACAAGGGATTGCAAACACTGGTCTCCTACCACCCGCCTATACATCTTGAGAACAGATTTAAGTATTAAATGAATGAAGGAATCCTCAAAATTGATGACTGTGATCGAACACCGACTGAGATCAGCCTGTAGCTAACACTGATGCTAACTGGCGCTCGAGGTCGAGCAGACAGCGCACTCAGCTCAGAGGGCAGCCGGACCCAGGACCGTCTGATAGTGGGCGACTCCATAATCAGAAACATTAGTAGCAGGGATACAACAACATGCTGCCTTCCACAAGCCAACTTCTGAGTAAACATAGAACTTCAGAACATTCTGATGAAACATAAGACTGCAAATCGACTCATCATTCATGTGGAAGAATGATATTCATAAAGAGCAGTCGGAACTCCTTAAGAAGGATTTCAATGAACTTTTTGAAACACTTAAAAGACTGAAAGTTCAAACATTCATCAGTGGACCACTCCCAGCAAGAGGAAGAAACAGGTTTTCACGGTTTGCTTGGGCTTAATACATGGCTGCAAAAAACCTGCAATATAAAAGGAGTGAACTTCATTGACAACTTCAATCTTTTCTGGAGTCAGAGGCAACTGTTTCAACAGGATGGCCACTACCCAAACAAACTTGGTTCAAGAGTGCTAAAGGACAATATCTACTTCTCCCCCGTCATCCTTCTGCAATGTGTGCCAATCCACTTAACCTGAATGGCACACACACACCTGGATACAGTATGAATGACCACAGGATTTCACTTCAGCACCTGAATGGACATGCGGTTGACACATCACACAAGGACAATGATAACACCACTCAGCCACAACAACTTCTGCTCACGGACACAATCTCAGCTGAGCCCTGCCCACAGAGCTCACCACAGACAGACTGTGACATACTAGCACTGCTCCAAGATTCAGCACCCAAGGACGACTTTCTGGAAAACAGCGAGGGAAACCAGGACAGCATATTACAGCCTTCAATAACACCAGAGCAACAGCCCCTCTCACCAGACAGTTTCTCCTTCTCTCCAGCAACTCCACTTCTGCTTCTCAGAGAAAATGGAACAACTGGTGTATGCTGGAACTAGACTATCCCACTCTTTTGCTGCAAGCCCCCAGATACCAACCAAAAAACTGCAGGCCCCACAACCACCAAAGCCTGCGGGCCCAGCTCGCCCTCCCCCCTCCTCCTGTGAGAGCTCTTAGGCCTCTGCCACAGCGCCAGGGCACACACCCTCCTCCAGCGGCTCGAGGTGAACCAAAAACAACTGATACCAGCTCTCAGTGATATGTGTCAGTCCCCGCTATGATAACAATAACTTTCTCAAATGTTTACAGAACAAGCGGGAACCCAGTGTGCCTGTATCTTTATCTTTCTCTATTGCTGTTCGATTACATGATAGAAAGTCTAAGGCCTTCAAAAGCCGTACAGCAAACCCATCTAATCTGGTGCCTATTGCACGGCAAACTAAGATTGCTGTGGGGACAAAAAGTAAGACTGTTAAGTTAGCACTTTTAAACATCCGCTCACTTAAAAATAAATCACTTCTAGTCAACGACTTAACCACATACAACCTGGATTTTATGTTGCTAAATTAAACTTGGCTAGAAGACAGCTGCAGTCCAACAGTCCTCAATGCAACGGCCCCTCCTAACTTTACTTTTATGAGTGTCTGCAGAGCTGTCAGAAGAGGTGGGATTAGCTGCTCTTTTTAAAGCTGTCTATCAATGTAAGCAAATATCATTTGGGAATTACCCGTCTTTCGAATATCTGGGTATTTTGTTAAAAGGTGCTCCACGCATTTTACTTATCATTGTTTAAAGGCCTCCAAAATACTCTCCAGCCTTTGCTGAAGACTTTACAGAACTGTTATCAACAATTTCCTCAGAGTTTGACGGTTTTGCTATTGCTGGAGATTTTAACATTCACATAGATAATGCAGAAACCAATATGGCAAAAGAAATCAAAACTGTTTTAAAAACTTTTGATCTGACTCAGCATGTACATGGACCCACACATAATCGTGGACACACTCTAGATTTACTTAACAGTAAGGGTCTAAACAATTCATCGATTGTTGTTAAGGATGTAGCACTGTCTGATCATTTTTGTATTTTCTTTGATATATTGATCTCTCCTGCCATTGAAGCTAGATCTGTGTCTGTCAAGAAGAGATGCTTAAATGAGAACACTAGTGTGCTATTTATGAAGGTTATATCTTTAACACCAAGCATATCTGCTGACTCTGTTGATTTTCTCCTTGATTCTTTTAACTCAAAAGTTAAGTGTGTAATTGATGATATTGCTCCTGTGAAAGTCAGGAGAAAGAATGGCAGACAGAAAGCACCTTGGAGAAACTAAACAGCAGTGCAAAATATGAAAAGACAATGCAGAAAAGCAGAGCGCATGTGGTGGAAGACAAAACTTGTAGTCCATTATAACATCTACAAAGACAGCATCCATGCTTTCAATAAGGAACTAGGCAAAGCTAGACAGACTTTCTTCTCAAATATTATAAACAGCAATATAAACAACACACGCACTCTTTTTGCTACTGTAGAGAGACTGACAAACCCCCCAAGCCAGATTCCCAGTGAAATGCTCTCAGAGAGCAAGTGCAGTGAGTTTGCTTCTTTCTTCTCTGAGAAAATCAATAATATCAGAAAGGTGATCAGCACATCCTTGAGCCGCACTGGGGTCAGACAGATCAGACAACAGCCTGAGAAAGTAGTCACTATGTCTGATTTCAAAGAAATTGATGGCAAAATTTTGGAAGAAATCGTACAGCACCTTAAAACATCAACCTGCGCCCTTGACGCACTTCCCACATCTTCAAAACTGTGTTACACAGCTTAAAAGCAGATCTCCTAGAAGTGGTAAATGCCTCAGTTCTCTCTGGGAGTTTTCCGAACTCCCTGAAAACTGCAGTTGTCAAGCCCCTCCTGAAAAAGAGCAATCTGGATAAGACCATATTAAACAACTATAGACCGATCTCAAATCTTCCTTTCATAGGCAAGATCATTGAAAAAGTTGTCTTCAATCAGCTGAACAAATTCTTAAGCTCGAATGGATACTTTGACTAGTTTCAATCTAGTTCCGACCGCATCACAGCACAGAGACAGCGCTCATAAAGATAATAAACGATATTCGCTTAAATACTGACACAAGCAAATTATCAGTTCTAGTACTACTCGACCTCAGTGCTGTATTTGACACTGTCGATCACAACATATTTCTTGACAGGCTGGAAAACTGGGTGGGGCTTTCTGGGATAGTCCTAAAATGGTTCAGGTCATACTTAGAAGGGAGGGGTTATTATGTGACTATAGGAGAGCATAAGTCTGAGTGGACATCCATGCCATGCGGAGTCCCTCAAGGCTCAATTCTTGCGCCACTCCTATTCAACCTGTACATGCATCTTCCAATGAGCCAAATAATGAGGAAGAACCAAATCTCTCACCACAGCTATGCAGACGACACACAGCTCTACTTAGCCCTATCGCCTAACGATTACAGCCCCATTGACTCCCTGTGCCAATGCATTGATGAAGTAAACAATTGGATGTGCCAAAACTTTCTTCAGTTAAACAAAGACAAAACTGAAGTCATTGCGTTTGGAAACAAAGATGAAGTTCTCAAGGTGAACACATACCTTCACTCTAGGGGTCAAACAACTAAACATCAAGTCAGGAATCTGGGTGTGTCTCTAGAGTCAGACCTTAGTTCCGTAGTCATGTCAAAGCAAAACTAAAATCAGCATACTATCATCTGAAAAATATTGCAAGAATTAGATGCTTTGTTTCCAGTCAAGACTTAGAGAAACTTGTGCATGCTTTCATCACCAGCAGGGTGGATTATTGTAATGGACTCCTCACTGGCCTTCCTAAAAAGACCATTAGACAGTTGCAGCTCATACAGAACGCTGAGCAGAACCAGAAATATGAACACATCACACCAGTCCTCAGGTCTTTACACTGGCTGCCAGTTACATATAGAATTGATTTTAAAGTATTATTACTGGTATATAAATCATTCAATGGCCTAGGACCTCAATACATTGCAGATATGCTCACTGAATATAAACCCAACAGATCACTCAGATCACTAGGATCACATCAGCTAGAAATACCAAGGGTTCACTCTAAGCATGGTGAGTGTGCTTTTAGCTACTATGCCAGCCGTAGCTGGAACCAGCTTCCAGAAGAGATCAGATGTGCTCCTACAGTAGTCACATTCAAATCCAGACTCAAAACACATCTGTTTACCTATGCATTTACTGAATGAGCACTGTGCCACTGCTCGTCCGACTGTTTGTACTGTATTTTATTTAATGTTTTAATTATTCTGATTTATTTGATTATTTCTGTATTTTATCTTTTATTCTAAACTGTTTTAATTTTTCTTTTCTTTTGTTTTAATTTCTTCTATGTAAAGCACTTTGAATTACCATTGTGTATGAAATGTGCTATATAAATAAACTTGCCTTGCCTTGCCTTGCCTTCTCAGGCTGGAAACGTGTCATATGGCTTCTCATTTTGTCGTGTTTCCGTCGTTTGTTTTATTCTACAAAGCTTACAACTAGGGGGGCTCTTGTCCAGCTCCTTTCCCCCTTCAACTTCAGAAGCCAAAATATTTCCACATGTCACCTTTTAACCTAACAAGGAGGGTGTTTGGATTTAGCGCGCTCAGCCATCGCGTCTCTATTATGTGCACGCCACAGACGGTCCGGCCACTGCACTTCCGCGCTTCAGAGTTCCGTCTTTGGCGTTCCTTCAATATTACGTTATTATAAATGTATTTTGGAAAATCGATTTTTTGACATTTGTGAATCGATTCAGAATCGTCCACGTCCGCATCGCGATGCATCTAAGAATCGATTTTTCCCCCCACCCCAAACTATAAGCGTGTCCCATTGGGTAATCAAACGTTCTTCACACACTTGCAGTCTTCATGCCTACTTGAACACTAGGGCAAATACTGGAAATACGTCACAGACGTAGATAAGTTGTCAAGTGTGTGTGTTTGTGCAGGGCATATACAATATAATCATCATCCCAGCTCTGTCCATAGCAGACTAGTGGGCGTGGCCTCAGGTGGCAGCATGCCCAGTGCTGAATGGGTGCTGAACTTTTCCTACCCATTTGGCAAAAAGAAAGACAACAGCCTATTTTCTTGAGTCAGGTCAGACTGATTTCTAACATGCTTCACCGTTCTCTCACACAAGTAGCCAGTGTGTGTGTGTGTGTGTGTGTGTGAGTGAGTGTGTGTCGGACCTGTGTGTGCTGCTCTCGGGGCCACAGGGGTGAGAGGTCGTGAGCGGGCAGGGTGAGTGTGTGTGTGTGTGTGTGTGTGGTGTGAGTGTGAGTGCGAGTGTGTGTCGGACCTGTGTGTGCTGCTCTCGGGCCCACAGGGGTGAGAGGTCGTTAGCGGGCAGGGTGAGTGTGTGTGTGTGTGTGTGAGTGTGTGTCGGACCAGTGTGTGCTGCTTTGGGCCCACAGGGGTGAGAGGTCGTGAGCGGGCAGGGTGAGTGTGTGTGTGTGTGTGTGTGTGTGTCTGTGTGTGCTGCTCTCGGGCCCACGGGGTGAGAGGTCGTGAGCGGGCAGGGTGAGTGTGTGTGTGTGTGTGTGTGTGGGTGTGTGTCGGACCTGTGTGTGCTGCTCTCGGGCCCACAGGGGTGAGAGGTCGTGAGCGGGCAGTGTGTGTGTGTGTGTGTGTGTGTCGGACCTGTGTGTGCTGCTCTCGGGCCCACAGGGGTGAGAGGTCGTGAGCGGGCAGGTGAGTGTGTGTGTGTGTGTGTGTGTGTGTGTCGGACCTGTGTGTGCTGCTCTCGGGCCCACAGGGGTGAGAGGTCATGAGCGGGCAGTGGTGTGTGTGTGTGTGTGTGTGGGTGTGTGTGTGTTAGTGTGTGTCGGACCTGTGTGTGCTGCTCTCGGGCCCACAGGGGTGAGAGGTCGTGAGCGGGCAGCGTGTGTGTGTGTGTGTGTGTGTCTGTGTCTGACCTATGTGTGCTGCTCTCGGGCCCACAGGGGTGAGAGGTCGTTAGCGGGCAGGGTGAGTGTGTGTATGTGTTGTGTGAGTGTGTGTCGGACCAGTGTGTGCTGCTCTCGGGCCCACAGGGGTGAGAGGTCGTGAGCGGGCAGGGTGAGTGTGTGTGTGTGTGTGTTGTGTCGGACCTGTGTGTGCTGCTCTCGGGCCCACAGGGGTGAGAGGTCGTGAGCGGGCAGGGTGAGTGTGTGTGTGTGTGAGTGTGTGTCGGACCTGTGTGTGCTGCTCTCGGGCCCACAGGGTGAGAGGTCGTGAGGGCAGGGTGAGTGTGTGTGTGTGTGTGTGTGTGTGTTAGTGTGTGTTGGACCTGTGTGTGCTGCTCTCGGGCCCACAGGGGTGAGAGGTCGTGAGCGGGCAGGGTGAGTGTGTGTGTGTGTGAGTGTGTGTCGGACCTGTGTGTGCTGCTCTCGGGCCCACAGGGGTGAGAGGTCGTGAGCGGGCAGCGTGTGTGTGTGTGTGTGTGTGTCTGTGTCTGACCTATGTGTGCTGCTCTCGGGCCCACAGGGGTGAGAGGTCGTGAGCGGGCAGGGTGGGTGTGTGTGTGTGTGTGTGTGTTAGTGTGTGTCGGAACTGTGTGTGCTGCTCTCGGGCCCACAGGGGTGAGAGGTCATGAGCGGGCAGGGTGAGTGTGTGTGTGTTAGTGTGTGTCGACCTGTGTGTGCTGCTCTCGGGCCCCCAGGGGTGAGAGGTCATGAGCGGGCAGGGTGAGTGTGTGTGTGTGTGTGTGTGTCTGTGTCTGACCTATGTGTGCTGGTCTCGGGCCCACAGGGGTGAGAGGTCGTGAGCGGGCAGGGTGAGTGTGTGTGTGTGTGTGTGTGTTAGTGTGTGTCGGACCTGTGTGTGCTGCTCTCGGGCCCACAGGGGTGAGAGGTCATGAGCGGGCAGGGTGAGTGTGTGTGTGTGTGTGTGTTAGTGTGTGTCAGACCTGTGTGTGCTGCTCTCGGGCCCACAGGGGTGAGAGGTCATGAGCGGGCAGGGTGAGTGTGTGTGTGTGTGTGTGTGTGTGTGTGTGTGTGTGTGTGTGTGTGTGTGTGTGTGTGAGTGTGAGTGTGTGTCGGACCTGTGTGTGCTGCTCTCGGGCCCACAGGGGTGAGAGGTCGTGAGCGGGCAGCTTCAGGTGGAGGTGGAGCAGCTCTGGGAGACGGCTGACCCGGTCCGGGAGAAACCCGCCGGTCTCCGTGTAGAACAGCATGAGGTCAGCCACCTGAGGAACACAACACAACAAGTGCGTACGCCAGAACTTGCGCAGAGGTCCCTTTATAAACCCAGTAAGAGGAAGATTGTGCACATGCGTCTCCTCCCCGAAATAAATGATGTTTTATTAAAGGGCCCCTATCATGGATTTTTGAAAATGACTGTTCATGTAGTGTGTAATATAGCTCTAAGTGAATGAAAACATCCTGCAAAGTTTTATATCTGAAAGTGCACCATATATAAAGTTATTGTCTTTCAAAAGTGAGAGTCGACTCTGAGTCGAAGAAATTAATTGTATTTAAAACGAGTCATAAGCCGTTTCGTAGTGACGTAGAGACGAACCATTCGCATATTCAGACGGAAGTGTAAACTTGAAGTCTTGAACACATTCAAATACTTCAGCTGAATAGCATCCCGTCGAGAAGACGCTGTGTTCTACAATGCAAAGATAGTACAGCCACTTTGTTTTATAGCCCGAACCTTGTGTTGTGTCCTCATCATTTTAATGATGAATCCTTCACAAACATAAATTAATTTGCGAACTGTGGATTCGCAAGCCGGTTGTTCCTGGAGGAGGGCTATGGAAGTAAAATAATGCCAAATCTTTTTTTTTTTTTTTTTAAAGCCTGTTGAACTGCACTACTTGAAAAAATATGCATTGCATTAACCATGCTTGCATTTTAATTCATTGTATTTTTAGGACTTGCATTTTTTAATTGGCTCAAATTTGACATGGTTGAAAATTTAAGATGTGAATATTTCAATTCAAAACTTTTCAAACACATTTTCATTATTAAAAATTCAATAATCCATATTCACCCTTCAAATTTCACTTCCAAAATAATCAAACTTTTTAAAAATACAACCTATAATATTTAACAGGCAATTTTCGGTCCATTTCATTTCGCTTTTACAAATTCAGTGGTTCAAATTCGACAGTAAATTCAATGTTGACATCCAGGAACTGCAGGAAAAGCAGTAGATTACCGGGCGTAATCTCCATCTGCTGTTAGTCTACCACACCAGCAGGGGGTGCAAGCGCGTGTTGTTGACGAAGACCGAGCAACAGTTAGAGCAAGCCATTCATTCATAAAAACTAATTTATAGAAATGTAAGTGTATTTGTTAACTTTATATCGCGGCGATGTGCTTCAATACGGGTTTCCCTCAGGATTGCTGGAATATAAAGTGCTTAACGTATCTTAATGGACTAATACAGTGATATAAAAGACCAAACTCGCACCTTATTGAGAAGGGTTCAGGATACTATACTGCTGGCAAGCAGATAGACTCAGAATATGAACTTAACACGCAAAGTTTCACACAGCGTTTCCCTTTGATATTGGCCTACTCAGTGGCATAGTGGGTGGGACAGGTGTGTGTGTGTGTGTGTTGCTAATACAATGTTAAATCGTAAATCAGACGTAGGCTGTACAATAACATTACGATGTCCAGCAATCGATTTAAATAATACATTGGGTTTCATCTGTCGTGTTTAATGAGATCTAATATGTTGTTAGTGCCGAGAATTTTTGCCAAGCGTGTCAAGAGGTTCTTGGTTCTAATCCGCACTCGTATAGTTTTTTTTCCCTCATCAAAACCGATTACAGTTTGTTTTGTGATTTCACCGGAACGAATAGAGAAGAGTCTCCACGAAGGATTGAAGCGCGCGTCCGAGTTAAGACTGTGCGCGAGCCACAAGAGATACTGAATCCGCGCCACTGATCGCAGTGGCAACGAGCACTTGATTTCATAAACAGCACATTTCAGCGTTAGATCGCCTCTTCTTTAACAAACGAACGAAATGAATGCTCTGCTAGTTAACTGGAGATGTTTTATTTAGGCTATTTGTATGTAGGCCTACATCCGTGCCGCGATAAGTGGTTTCAAAAGTGGGGGGGGGAATATCGACCCTGGCATGTCCCACCCGCAAATTACGCCTATGGATATACTGGCATAAAGTTGGCTTGACTTTGGACATTCGTGCGTAGGGACCGTCACTAAAGTTACATACGACATTACACACGTTTCTAACTTCAGTAGCAAACTTCAATTTATTTGAATACATAAAAAGGGTGTGCATCATGCCTGACACTTTTCTGTAAGTCATTCTCTCCCAATGCTATTGAAGTTAGAAACGTGTGTACCAATGTATATGTAACTTTACAGACGGTTGCGAATGTCCAATGTCAAGCCAACTTTATGCCAGTATATCACTGGGAAACGCTTAGTGTGAAACTTTGCGCGTAAAGTTCATATTTTGAGTCCATCTGCTTGCCTATAGCCATATAGTAGCCTACAGCCTTCTCAATAAGGTGCGAGTTTGGTCTTTTAGATCACTGTATTAGTCCAGCTACGTTACGCGTTTTATATGTCCACATTGTCCAGCAATCGTGAAGTATTTAGGGAAACCCTACTGCAGCACATCGCCACGATATAAAGTTAAGGCTGAACAACCAAGAGAAATATGTTTACCTCAAATGTAGGCCTAACATTTGATCTGTATATCAGCATCGGGGGAATAACATTATAATCTCGTTCACGGTAGAGAAAGATATCACAAATACACTTACATTTATATAAATGGGTTTTTAATGAATGAATGAATTGCTCGGTCTTCGTCAACAACACAGCTTGCACCCCCTGCTGGTGAGGTCGACTAACAGCAGATGGAGATTATGCTCGGTAATCTACTGCTTTTCCTGCAGTTCCTGGACGTCAACGTTGAATTTACTGTCGAATTTGAACCACTGAACTTGTTGAAGCGAATTTGTAAAGTGAAATAAAATGGACCGAAAATTGCCTGTTGAATATTATAGGTTGTATTTTTAAACAGTTTGAATATTTTAAAAGTGAAATATGAAAGGTGAATATGGATTATTGAATTTTTAATAATGAAAATGTGTTTGAAATGTTTTGAATTGAAATATTCACAGCTTAAATATTCAACCATGTCGAATTTGAGCCAATAAAAAAATGCAAGTCCTAAAAATACAATGCATTAAAATGCAAGCATGGTTAATGCAATGGCTATTTTTTTTCCAAGTAGTGCAATTCAACAGGCTTTTTGTTTCAAAAACATTTGGCATTATTTTACTTCCATAGAGGGCTCAGTACCCAGTGTATATGGATCAGCTTCGTCCTCCGACGAATCTCAACCTGTAAGTATTATTAATAATGTTTGCTGTTGTGTTTTCTGTAGCATGCGCAATACGTATTTTGTTGTGTAAGCTCCACGCAGCTTCTAGGTCTCCATCTAACAGCAACTCTGGGTTACTCCCCCTGGGCAGCACGCCAAATACGCATTAAATTTTACCCACTCTAATTGTACTCTAACTCGTGAACCATATATGAGCTTACAACACCCCGTTAACATTAAAACACAGCATGCCTCAGGAAAAGTGTTCAACAGCAGCGCATACACTACTAATATTACTAATTATTAGACCATAAAAAATCTTTTGTAACTTCTCTGTATTGATTTAATTTAAGTGCTTTACTCCATTAATGAAAATGGCATATTTAATCTAAATGTCAAGTCAAGTATATTTATATAGCGCTTTTCACAATATAGATTATATCAAAGCAGCTTCACAGTATCGATCAAAATAACATAACAGTGTTTGTTTCTTAGTGGAAAAAACATCCACGTTTGGTAGGGCTGATCAATGGTATTAATGATTGGTTAATTAATTTGATTATCCCCAACTGAGCAAGCCAAAGGCAACAGTGGCAAGGAACCGAAAAACTCCATCAAGTGACCTACTGGTGTCCTAAAACTCCATCAGGTGACCTACTGGTGTCCTAAAACTCCATCAGGTGACCTACTGGTGTCCTAAAACTCCATCAGGTGACCTACTGGTGTCCAAAACTCCATCAGGTGACCTACTGGTGTCCTAAAACTCCATCAGGTGACCTACTGGTGTCCTAAAACTCCATCAGGTGACCTACTGGTGTCCTAAAACTCCACCAGGTGACCTACTGGTGTCCTAAAACTCCATCAGGTGACCTACTGGTGTCCTAAAACTCCATCAGGTGACCTACTGGTGTCCTAAAACTCCATCAGGTGACCTACTGGTGTCCTAAAACTCCATCAGGTGACCTACTGGTGTCCTAAAACTCCATCAGGTTACCTACTGGTGTCCTAAAACTCCATCAGGTGACCTACTGGAGAAAAAAAACCTTGGGAGAACCCAGGCTCAGTCTGGGGCCAGTTCTCCTCTGCCGTTTATGAACTAGAGGCCAGATTTACAGTAACTGTAAGATAAATTTATATGAATGCCTGGCTGAAGAGATGCGTCTTTAGTCTAGTTTTAAACTGGGAGAGCGAGTCTGAGCAACGAACAATATCAGGAAGGCTATTCCAGAGCTTTGGAGCTAAATGTGAAAATGCTCTCCCTCCTTTGGTGGATCTGGATATCCTAGGAATGACCAGAAGCC
Source organism: Meda fulgida (assembly GCA_030578275.1). Classification (NCBI taxonomy): domain Eukaryota; kingdom Metazoa; phylum Chordata; class Actinopteri; order Cypriniformes; family Leuciscidae; genus Meda; species Meda fulgida. Next base: position 398,970 of record CM060632.1, on the reverse strand, counting down.
TCGAGTTTAGTGATCTTAAAGAGCGCGATGGATTATAGGCCGATAGAAGATCCGTTAAATAGACTGGAGCTAAACCATTTAGGGCTTTATAAGTCAGTAGCGATACCTTATAATTAATACGGAACTTTATAGGTAACCAGTGTAGTGATGATAAAATCGGTGTTATATGATCATATTTTCTTGATCTAGTAAGAACTCTAGCGGTTGCATTTTGCACTAACTGTAGCTTGTTTATTGAGGATGCAGGACAACCAGCTAATAAAGCATTACAGTAATCTAGTCTCGAGGTCATGAATGCATGAACTATCGTTTCTGCATCAGAAACTGATAGCATATTACGTAGCTTAGCAATGTTTCTAAGGTGGAAAAAGGCTGTTTTTGTAACATATGAAATATGATTTTCAAAAGACAGGTTGCAGTCTAGTATAACACCCAGGTCTTTTACTGTAGAGGATAAAGTAACAGGGCATCCTACTATGTTAAAGTTGTGTTGTGAGAGGTTTTGTGGACGGTTTTTAGAACCGATAAGTAGTACCTCTGTCTTGTCTGGATTTAATAAAAGAAAATTACCCGTCATCCAATCTTTTATATCTTAACACAATCTGTCAATTTGGATAATTTAGCGTATTCATCTGGCCGTGATGAAATATATATTTGATTGTCATCAGCATAACAATGGAAACTAATTCCATGTTTCCTTATAATATTACCAAGTGGCAGCATATATATTGAGAATAATAGAGGGCCTAACAAATTCGATTTTTCTCCATTTAAATAGACAAAATGGTAGCGGTTAGATAAGTATGATCTGAACCAGCTTAATGCTTGTCCTTGAACACCAGTATAATTTTGTAGTCGATCCAAGAGTATTGTGTGATCTATAGTATGGAACGCAGCACTAAGATAGAGTAGAACTAGTATTGAGATGCAGCCTTGGTCAGAAGCTAAAAGTAAATCATTTGTGATTCTAACGAGCGCAGTTTCAGTGCTATGATGTGGCCTGAATCCAGACTGAAACTTTTCATAGATGTCATTTTCTTGCAAGAAAGAGCACAGTTGAGCGGACACAACTTTTCTAGTATTTTAGACATAAATGGAAGATTTGAAATGGGTCTGTAATTTGCTAGGTTATTTGGATCTATTTGCGGTTTCTTAATAAGAGGTTTTATAACTGCCAGCTTGAACGTTCTTGGAACATGACCTAAGGATAAAGACGAGTTAATAATATTGAGAAGAGGCTCTTCCACTATAGGTAACACTTCTTTCAGTAGTTTAGTTGGTATAGGATCTAATAAACATGTTGTTGTTTTAGATGAAGTGATAAGTTTATTTAACTCTTTTTGTTCTATAGTTGTAAAGCATTGTAATTGTTCTTGCGGGGTGATAATTGAGGCTGAATTATAAGGCGCGAGCAAAGATTGAACGTTTACAATTGTGGTTCTGATGCTTTCAATTTTCTCAGTGAAGAAG